>JAATLQ010038667.1:84598-157539 GCA_013421005.1 Heliconius erato x Heliconius himera
AGGGTAGGCAGAGGGAACCTAGTGTTAAGACACTCCGTTCCCCACTTTCTGCCGAATTCTGGAGGCATTGCGTGTTGAGTGGCAGAACTCAACGCCGCGCTTAACCTCGACACCAGAGCGAAGAAATGGAAATATAAATTTAAGTAAATATTTCATCTCCTCGAGTGGGGATCGAACCCACAACCAGTCGGTTTTGCAGTCACACCTCGTGCCGCTGCGCCACGACCGGCCTCAATACTACATTTATTTATAATAAATATAACTTGTCGTTCTATAATCGACCACTGTGGTAATAAAACTGTAATTATGGTAGTTTTAAATGAATCTTTTTCGAATATTTATGTTTAGAAATATTATCCTCAACACGATACGATTAGACAAAACTCGATGCTAAGTTTCGATCTCACGTCATGTTTCTAAGAGGGCTTGGGATGAAGAGTGAAGTGAAGAAACATCACGTTCTCTCTGTTTACTCAGTAGCTCTGGAATATTATAATATTGCCTGCTCTCTCTGTGCCTGTAAACGCGTCTGGTCGTGGTAGTAATAAAAGTATATTATGTTTTTAATGTTTTCGTTTATTCGCTCTGGTGTCGAGGCAATTCGCGGCGTTGAGCTCCGGAATTCAACACGCAATACCTCAAGAATTAGGCGGAAAGTGGATAGCGGAGTGTCTTAATACTAGGCTCTCTCTCTCATCTACTCAGCCAAATGCGGGATAGAGCATAAAAAAAAAATCAGCTTCACGCTGTATCCCGCAAACCGCAGGGTAGGCAGAGGGAACCTAGTGTTAAGACACTCCGTTCCCCACTTTCTGCCGAATTCTGGAGGCATTGCGTGTTGAGTGGCAGAACTCAACGCCACGCTTAACCTCGACACCAGAGCGAAGAAATGGAAATATAAATTTAAGTAAATATTTCATCTCCTCGAGTGGGGATCGAACCCACAACCAGTCGGTTTTACAGTCACACCTCGTGCCACTGCGCCACGACTGGCCTTATATGATAGAGCATGAAGCTGAAAAATATACAAAATTAGTATATTAAACTTATAAATACATAATTGTAAGCTCTACGATCACGTGTATGAAAATTAGCGTGGTTTATAATCATATTTAAAGTGCGTCTCAAAAGCATGGCACCGGTGAGCGAAAATCTGAACAGTGAACACTATTGCAGTCTGCTCCCAGCGCGCTCGCAAAGCGCTTGTGATATACTGATCTGCATTTTCCGCATATCGAGGTAAATAAAAACTATATTTTTCTATATGTATATTGTAAATGTAACGCGAATTGTGTCTTTATTTTTAATCTTTAACTCTTATATATGATTTATAGTCTGTTTTCTTTAGATGTCATTTCATTTTAAAATTATTTTCGCGCTATTTTTTTGATTTTGGAATGTTTATGAAGTGACGTTTAAGTTGGAAACGATTTATATTTTTTTCTTGAATTATATGATGGTCGTTTTTTTGATGTTTTAAAGTTAGTTACGTTAATTTATTTTAAATTCTGAATTAAATTATATAATAAATATCAATTCTTAATATTATGTCCTTTAAAAAGGCAAATCATGATTGATAAAAATTGTTCATTGATTGCTTATTGAATGCACGGACTGAGTCATTGACCGTATATATGTCCGTGAGTTAGTAAATATTATAATTATTTATTATATTAGTTAAATATTTTAAAATATTAAGTATATTTCATATTACTTAGATAAAATATAAAATTCTTTGTATATAACAATTATTATGCAAAAACAAATTTAAAAAAAAGACAATACTAGACAATGCGAATTTATGCTGGGAAATGCGAAATTTGCAAAAAGCGAAAACTTTAATCTAAATTGTTATAGCCTTAACAGGATATTCAATTTTAATATTAACCGAATTGGAGTTTTTCTGTTCAGTGACAAACATTCAAAAAATGCTAATATAAAAATAAAATCACATCATAATTATGTTAATTCCATTCACTCATACAGCTATTATTTAGTAAAATTATTATGAAGTCGATGCCGTCTTGAGACTGACTACTGGTGACTTCTTTACTGGTTGTTATTGTGCATTCTATACCCACTTGGGAAAGTATTTATATATAATAAAAAAGTAAAAAAAAATGTGTCTGTACATTGAATATGTAGGTTGATTAAAATAACACAATGTAGATTGTCTTAAAATCACTAATGAAACATGAATCTATGATGATTGATTTCTTAAATTTTTATCTGTCTGTTTGTACGCGCACATCTTCTGAATCTTCTGATTTATTGGCCCGATTTCAACGAAACTTTATTAGTTGTGTAGCTATTAGCTCTGGGCAGGATCTAGGTTTTATTTTATTTTGAAGACTTCCACACCTGATGCTGAACCGTTGTGGTCCAGCTAAACTATAAGAAATTATTAAATGTGTTTATAACAAAAGTTGTTGAGTGGTCTGAGCATTCGCCATTGACATATAAAAAATTAAAGATCTGGAACGTCTGATGAACAACATAACAGTCCAACTAAACTAAGATAAATCATTAAATGCTTCCATAACGAAAGATGTTGAGCGTGATGAGAGTTTTCTATTGACTTTTAAAAATTGAAAACTAGAACATTTCATGAATAATGATAGCAGTCCAGCTGAATTATAACAACTAAAACTCTATACGAACATAACCAACTAAATTAAAGATCTGGAAAATGTGAAGCAGAACGTAATGGTGGCAATACGTTAGCTAAATAATTAAGAATCCATAAAATACATTATCAAAAGATATTTTCAAAAAAGGACAACTTTAATCTGTACATAAATGCTCTATCTGTGTTATTTAAAAATAACCGTGTTTTTAAGTGCATATAGCTATTAACACTACACTAAAACACAAGCAAACACGTTTTTATCTATCTATTTGTTCGGGCAAATCTCTGGACAACCTAAATCTATCTTTATAGAATTTCCACTGTCCGATAGAGGAGCAACATACAAGCTACTTTTTATCCCGGAATTTCCGCAAGTGATAACTACGATACATCTTTACTCTATACATATAAATAAAACTAAAGTGTATATCTGTGATTTCGAAATAACCGAGTTTTTTTCAAGTGCATATATCTACATGATACTAAAACACAAACTATTTTAAAATTTATATCGGTCTTTCTGTTTGTCCGGGCGGGCTAATATGTGGTACAGCTGAAATGATTTCATCCCGAAATTTCCGCAGTATAGGGATTATCTCGGGAAAAACTGCGATTGTCCTGTGCGCGTACCTAGATATCATCATCGTCATCATCATCGACAGCCGTCAATCATCCACTTTTTCTATTAAATACGACAAAATCAAAACAAGAAAATTATTTAAATTACGATTTATGAAGTGTATAGTTAAAAATACTAAAATACTTAACCAAAATCCCCTAAATATACTTAAATAATATTAAACCAAAAAAGAAGCGGGCGAAGCCGCACTTAGCCCACTAGTTTAAAATATTATCTTTCCTTATATATATTGTTTCGCTATCTTTGAAAACACAAACATAAAAAATATATATTTGCATGTTTATGGGTTTAAACCATGATGTGGATAATGTTATTTTAAAAACATAAGGTGACATAAATTGTTATAGTAATAAAAATATCATAATGAATTTGAATATTGTATCCTTCAGTTTTTATTTAAAAAAAAAACTAAAAAATCTGAGTGCTATTTTATGTTTTAATTAAAATTTAAGAGATTTTTTTCCTTTTTATTTTTTACTGTCTTTTTATTTTTTATCTTTCATTTCACTCATTTTTCGATAGATAATGATAAAAATATTTAGGTTGAATAAATATAAATATATATAGTCAAAAGTTAAAGAATCTTACTATAGGCACACTTGAAACTCAATCAAGATTTATGGGAATATTACTTATGTCAAAAATAAATGATTAAAAAAAAGTCCTTGGTCTGTCAAAATCGTAGCATAAATTCCCTTTCAAATGTTCGAAGGGAGTAGACCGGAGAGTTTAAATAATAAGTTCTCATCTCATATCCAGGAGATGCTTACAGACTTTACTATACTATATTTTATTTGAGGCTTCGCCCCCGTTTATAATATTATCTAAGATCCGTGCACATTTTACGCTAATATATGAGAAATGCATTAATTTGGCTTCTGCTTCATCTGATATATCGTCTAGTATTCGTCTCTAATTGGATTATATGAGCAACAGGAACTGTAAGCTTAGGTAAAGATTAAATTAAGTAAAATACCTTTAGTACCTTTATTTCATTTATGTAGTAGTTTTTAATTTTTTTATTTATATGTAATTAAATAAATAAAAAAGGAGGACAGTTGTGGCGCAGCGGCACGAAGCGTGACTGTAAAACCGATTGGTTGTGGGTTCGATCCCCACTCGAGGACATGAAATATTTACTTAAATTTATATTTCCATTGTTTCTGGTGTCGAGGCTAAGTCCGGCGTTGAGTTCTGCCACTCAACACGCAATGCCTCCGGAATTCGGCAGAAAGTGGGGAACGGAGTGTGTTAACACTAGGTACCTACCCTGCTGTGTGCGGGATACAGCGTGAAGCTGATTTAATTTTAATTTATTTAAATAAATAAAATAAAATTAGATACATAATTTTTTTTTCTCATTTTAATGATATTTACGATTTTATTAAAAAAATCTTAATATATGAACTTAAACAATGTAAATAGTTAAGTGGCGCGACATATCATTAAAATAACATTATTTAAACATTATCTTTAATAAATTGAACCCGTTGTGAGTTCAATTTACTACAGCGTTCAATCCCATAGTATTCCACGGTGTACATAAATATAGGGCAAAATCCTGATCGTCTATTACGTTAGCCTGTAATTGCGTTAAAGAATGGATACCCGGCTACTTAAACTAGGTTAATAGAACCTTTTAAGTTTTTGTGAACACATTTCAGCAGTAACTATGAAATGAACTGACGTTGACGTTGCTTTAGGTTAGTGTAGTGTATGCATTTCTCAGCTTTAAGAAAAAGAAAAAAGAGGTTAATTTTAAAATTCAATTTTAAATCCAGAATTTGTTGTATCTACAAATGTAGAAGATTATATTAAAATCAATAAATATACCGTAGTGTTAGGACACACCGTTTCACACTTTTCGCCGAGTTCTGGAGGCATTGCGTGTTGAGTGGCGGAACTCAGCGCCGCGCTTGCCTCGACATCAGAGCGAAGAAAATGGAAATATAAATGTAAGTAAATATTTTATCTCCTCGAGTAGGGATTTGCGAACCCACAACCAGTCGATTTTGCTGTCACACTTGGTGCCCCTGCGCCACGACTGGCCTCAGATGTGCGGGATCAATAAATAAATTAATAAAATGATCTGATCTGATTACTTTGTGTATCGTTCTTCGTGAAATTGTCAAATGACACGTCTAAAAGTCATAAAATAAATAAGCACCATCTCAAAATGATGACAGTTTCTTGTTAGGGTTCCGTACTTTTTAAGAAAAAGAAACTCTTATAAGATCAATAACGCTTGGGGATATCGAGTTGAAATTGAAAACATATATTCAAATCTACGACCCCATGATTTTCTGCAAAAAAATCATATTACTACATTTACTTAAAAATATACATGGCCGTTTATATCGCAAAGAACGCGTATTTTGACACAATAAAGAAAATTAATAGGATATTTCTGGTTGACCTCGAATTATGAAACTTGGCAGCCAGCTTCTACAGGTAGTACGTACTAAATGGTGGTATTAAAGTGGCTAGTTCAGGTGAGGTATCAGATGAAAGGGCTCTGGCTAAGCTATGCTTGAATTTCAGAACGATACCCACCGGTGGGCGAGCTCGACTCGTACTTGTCCGGTTTTTTAATTATTTACTTTTTTTATATTTTTTAATTATTAAGATTATTTAAAATGTATATTTTTTTATATTTATATATTTAAATAAATATTTGCTTCGTTCGCCTTATGGATTAAGAAAAAAGTATCAGGAAACTGGTTGTACAGTAATGACTAACTTTAAAATGATGTACAATGATATATTAAAAAAACTGATCAAGTGTATTGTGTATTTATAATTATATTATAATATTATAAATATAATAAACCCTTTTCAGATTCTTTATTTTGTTTTTATTGTAAGTTGTCACTTCATTTCTAATTTCATTTGGTTTTCAATACGAATTAAAATCAAAAAGCAACAAAAACTATTTATAACGTTGTATAATGAATAACGTTGCTTTACCTTTTGAATGCGTTGATTTAGAATCTTTTTATAATTTCAGCTTTTTCACGCACACGCGATTTCGAGATTCTTGACAGACGAACATACGGACAACAAAATGAATGAATAATAATGCCTTCATTATTATTTATGAATAATGTTAGGTTAATTTTGGTTAATTTTGTTAGGTTAGGTTTTTTTATCTGAGGTACGGAACCCTAAATCATATAACGAATTTTCTCGTAAAAATGGCTACTGCTACGTTCCAAGTTCGGTATCAAGAACTATATTTATTTATATTATATATTTATAACTATATCGTCAACCTATCAATCTTAATAAGCCCAGAAGCTACATAAAGGTCAGAAAGTGTGACGTCAAATTCTGGGGGGTTGTGGGCATGCTCATCGTGTCCATAATGGTAGATTCGCTCTTGTTTTTTTTTACGGTTCTCGTAGGCAAGGGTAGTGTCAAGACTTTCCGCCGAATTCTGGGGTCATTGCGTGATGAGTGGCGGAACTCAACGCCGCGCTTTCACCTCGACACTAGAGCGAAGATATGAAAATATAAATGTAAATAAATATTTCTCTTCCTCGAGTGGGGATCAAATCCACAACCAGTCACGATTGCAATCATACTTTGTGCCACTGCGCCACGACTGGCCTGACTGACATTCGCTCTTGTGAGACCAGAAAATGGGATTTGTCATTAAAGCAGAATATATGTTTTTTTCTCTTTTAAATTTTTAGTATATTTAAGGTAATTGTTAATTACAAGTCCAATACGTCCGTCTTTGACTATTGACGAATAAACAAAAAATAATAAATAAAACACTCAAACGTGATCGAGATGTATTTGTATAATGTAAATTGTACATTCTACAAAATCTTATGATTTTATCCGACTGAGATCAAACCGAGAACGAACTTTGACCGGCACTATAGTGTGGATGGACCTTAAGTCTTCTTTGCCTTTTCCGTAATATGCTGGATCGAGCCTTTTTTTTAAAAAAGGTTAAGCCAACCCACATAACGTCGCCAGTGGAAAAAAATCACTTTTCAATGCTTAATACTTCATACTGGACTTAGGAGCACTGAATTAATTATACCTTTCCAGGAATATTTCATATTTATATAGCTTAGACGACTTAGTCATATTTAATGGAGGTGATGTTTGAGGGTAGTTCAATAAAATCTTAATTAAGCGAGCGAAGCCGTGAGCGGATCGCTAGTATAATAATAATTATATTATAAACAGAACACCCTCATTGCCTTGATACATATCAAGTAAAATTTACCTTGAACAATACGTTAAAATTATCGTAGTAATTACATTATAAGCATTATGTAAATTAAAATATGATAAAACTAAATAAATTAAATTTCTTAACGACCTCAACATTTGTTTCTGGAAATGTGTAGAAAAAAAATGTAATGTTTTTTATTTCTATACATACTCCTATAATTAATAAACAAATTGCAGTGTCTTTTCGATTTAATATCTTATAGTTTTTTACATGATACTAAAATATTAAAAAAAATACCTTTTTTAGACTTTTTGTATGGCTGTCCTCTCTGTTTAAAAGGGTTCATCGGGGTAATCGATTTTTCCCATAAAAAACTTTCACTAAAAGATGAAGGGGAATGTGGAGCAACATATGGAAAACTCTTTATTCCGGAATTCCTGCTAAATCGATAGATAAGAAACAACTAAATATTTTCCTTTTAAATACGAAATTTTTTACGAGATCAGATTATTACATGTGATATATGATATCGATAACCTTACAAAAATTATCAATATATTTTTTTAAATACACTTTTAACAATATTAAATAAATATTCCTATAGATCAAGCAATATAGTATAGTATAATATAGTAATAAGAAGCGATAATTTTAGTCTTTTAATTTAAAAAAATGTTTACAAGTGAAATGTAGAGAACGATGTGTCTTAACATAGAGTTCTCTCCCTCTCTCTCTCTCTCTCTCGACAAATGGTTGAAGGTGAATCACTTGTATTTTTTGAATAGCGCAAAATATGTATCTACCGCTGACATTTTATTAACATCACTAAAAATATTTAAATTATTATTTATTATATAAATATTAGTGAAGAATAGAATAAGAATTAGTGATTGCTACTACCATTTGGTGACGAATTGATAAATTATGGTTTAATATTAAAATAAATGAATAAATATACTTTTAAATAAATAATGTAATATGCCAATTTAAAAAAATATCAGTATAAAAAAAGCTTAGGCCACAGAATATAAAAACTTTATGAATTTTGTATTAATGTATTAGGTAAATAAATAGAAGAAGAAAGATGTACAGGTAAAATAAAAAACTTTTTATGAAATCCGGTGTCTCTTATACTCGTAGTTCTTGCAATTTTAATTAAATTATCATACGAAAGCCATTATTTTATGTATACCTACCTATGTTAATAGTTGAGGCAATTGTGGCATGGAAAAGTCTCTGCCTGTAAACACGGTGGTTGTGGATTCGCTCCCCACTCGGGGATTCCTCCGATATTAGAGTTAATATGTTTTTAATTAGAATATGTTAATTTATTCTTATGAAGTAGATATAACCGCAAACCACAAATGCTTGTTCCATTATAAAGTAATGCGTTAGCGCATTTCGTCAATAACCTTTTTTAATAATTAAGACTTATTCATTCATCATCATCAGCTTCACGCTGTATCCCGCACACAGCAGGGTAGGCAGAGGGAACCTAGTGTTAAGACACTCCGTTCCTCAATTTCTGCCGAATTCTGGAAGCATTGCGTGTTGAGTGGCAGAACTCAACGCCGCAAGACTTATTCTTTAAGTCTCAATTATTAAAAAAGGTTTACATTAGAAATTTTATTTTTAGTAAACACGAATGTAGTAATATGGCAGTTCATAATTAGGAGTAGATAATAAATGGAGCAAAATCGAGTTTCCTAAAACATTCCTTAATAATTAAAAGTATATGTTCATATACTAACTTTCATTTGAGCAAAATCGAAACAACATTTATGGAAAATACCGAACTAATGTATAAATTCCATTTAACCTACTAGAAACTCGTTTTCATTTCCTTGATATAATTTATAGTTATTATGATGAAATCTAATTATAACTATTATAGAAGAAACAGGTTCTAACAAGAATTTTTTTTTTAACATTTTTTAAGTGTTACGCTGGACTTAGGAAAGAAAAATATACGTACTTTTTTAGTTAAAATATAAAAAAATCCTATTTTTATTAGCAAGATTGAAACCCGCGTCTCTTGGAGACGATCCAAGCGCAAGTAATAATTATTTAAAACATTTTGATATACATATATTTATGGGATTTTTTTTGCATGATTTTCCTTTTTATAGTTGGGTAGGCAGACTGTTAAGAAACTCCGGAGTGTTCAAAATAATTTGGATCATTTCATCATAGAGGTCAATCGTGGCGCAGGGGCAAATTAAACATTTAATATTTTTACTTCTCCGTTGGTGTCACGGCGTGGCGTTGAGTTCCACTAGCACGCAATGCCTCCAGAATAATTATTTATACAGGTATCCTGTATAAATAATAATTCTGGAGGAGGATCCCAATCGATATTTTTTTTAGCTTCCCGCTGTGATACAGCGGGCCACGACGGCTTCCGTCATCTAATTTTTGTATCTTGGAAAGTAGTTTAAAAGCAATTATTCAAAAAGAATTTATTATCGCCTACAGTGCAAACCAGTTAATAATATATAGCAGCTAATATAGTAGTCTATTAAGCATATTCTCAGGAGAGACAAAAAAACTATATATTATCAGAACGCTTTTACAATTTAAAAAAATGATTTGTCTTCTCTACTATATGATATAAAAGTCCTTACTCTCTAAGTCTACATCTCTACTATATGATATACCAAGTCTGTGGTACGATTTATTTGATATTGCATTACAAAACTAAAATTCCATTATCTAAAGTAAGTGGATATTGAAAGTAGACTGTGATAAACACTCGCAGAAGTGCGTGCGTGTTGTCAAATAAATAACAAGATTGATAAAAGATTTTTATGATAAAGTCTACAATGAAATATTCCATGTTTTTTTCATGGCTCTGAAGATAATGACGTTAAAATATCGTTTTTAGGGTTCTGTACCTCAAAATATAAGAGGGTAGAGTGAAACACTCTGTTAATAGCCCGTCTGTGTGTCAGTCTGTCATGATAATTTTTCTCGAGATTGGGTGAAAGTATCAAGCTGAAATTAATATCAAATATTTTAAATCTTAAACGTCTTGAGCTCAGAAAAATCAAGTTGCTGCATGCAACACAATCAAAACGTACAAGCGTTTATTGTATCACTTTGGTCGTATTTGATATGTTGCGTAATTAAAACCTATAGGGTACTTCCCGTGGATCTAGAATTATGAAATTTGGATAGAAAGTTTTTACTTTTTTCCTTTATTCAAGTACAAATAAAGGAGAAATTTGGAAAAATTTATAGGTAAGCATATTATTAAACAAATCGGCTCAAATTGATATTTATAGTTCTTGTTCCATGACGGATTTATATAATTTTTACTAGGTTAGGAAATGTTTATAATTAACAATACAGTTATTCTCACGTGCAAGATTCAAACCCACGACCACCACGTTCGGGCACGTTCTATCTGCGCTGTATACGTGTAATTGCATCAGTCACGTCTTCAACATATTATTTATCATTTTACACTTTGTTTTCATAACAACATCTACACTATAGAAATTCTTCACTATTCGTTGTAGAGCCTTTAAAATTTCAAATTCAAAGATTAAATATATTTAAAGATGTATATAGTATATATAACTTAAGTAAATAGGTATATATTCAAAGTATGTTTTTATTATGCTTGTAAAATTATCTTTTTAAGCTTCACGCTGTATCCCGCATAATTTGCTTAGCAGGATAGACCCCCGTCTACTCTCGGCTCCTAATTTTATAATGTAACAGGGTATGCAGAGGGAACTTAGTGTTAAGACACTACGTTCCCCATTTTTTGCCGAATTCTGGAGGCATTGCATGTGTAATTGCGGTACTCAACGCCGCGGTTTGCTCCGACACTAAAGCGAAAAAATGAAAATATAAATTTAAATAAATATTAAATTTCCTCGAGTGGTGACCGAACCTCGTCGAACCACGAAGCCACGACTGGTCTCAGATTGACGATTATGTCGTGTCGTGATGCGGTTTAGGCGACGGTTGTAGATTCGATTCCGGGAACTCGGGGGAATTAAATATTTAATATTAACAATTCCTCGCCTACAGAATTTTATAGGTATAACGAGGCAAAATTAGGTAGATAATGTGGTAAGGATGTGAATGGGATGTGATGGGTGAATGGGAACGGAGTCTTTTAATACTAGGTTCCCAGGTTCCCTTCGCCTACCCTACGTGCGGAGCACAGCGTGATTCTAAAAAAATATTCATATTTTGTTGCCAGGTGCATTTGTTTAGAAAACATATAATATAAAAATAATTAGTAATTTAAAAAAGTCACGTATCTACTATATAGTTGTAACATATGGGCAGTGGGCAAACAATGACATCGTTAAATTTTAACTGTTTTAAAACTATGTTGGTACAATATAAATTTCTTATAATATCTATATTTACTTATTTTTTTGTTTCATTCACCTATAAAGTATACAGCCGTGGAGATGAAAATATTTTAAAAAAGACCATCCCACAGAAAAGGACTGGACCAAGCATTAGATGTCTAGTAGCTTCTAGTATTAGGTGTATAATAATATTTTTTACTTTCACTAGGTTGGCAGAGGGAACCTGGGAACCTAGAGTTAAGACACTCCTATTCTTTTATATTAAGGCACTTCCTTTCCCTACTTTCTGCCAAATTCTTGAGGCACTGCGTGTTGAGTGGCGGATTTATAATGTTATCAATTTCAATCAGTAGTGGGTGGAAAATCCAGTGTGTGTGATAACATCTAGTCTATTTAACATTAACAGAAAATACATAAGTTAAGCTTTTTTTATACTAACTGGGTCTTCATAAAAATACCTGTTCGTTAATATAAACAATTTAAAAATAGCTTTCATGATGCTATGTTAAACTTTTATTATTCAACAAATTTATACCGGTATTTTATACCGGTATTTTTCATTTGAAATAAATTTAGAATTATATTTTTTTTGCTTCACGCTCTAGCCCGCACATAGTACGGTAGGCATAGGGTACGTAATGTTAAGACACTCCATTCCTTTTAAAACATTGGTTGATTAAAAAACAATATTGTTTCTAACAAGTTCTGTTTATAACTGGAATTAATCATCAGTTTCAAACTACATTATTTGCGAAATAAGTCTTTTCTATTAACAGGTTACTTCTTTTTGATACTTTTTTTACTTAAAAATTTAAAGAAGACTAATGATGTAATGTAATAATGCTAACTGATATAAAATACGATCAACCACTTCGACTATTAATAGAATCTATATTATGCTTATATGAAACATCTGCATTATTAAAAAAAGGAATTTTCTTTGTATTTATAATTGTGAAATATAAAATCAGCTTCACGCTGTATCCCGCACACAGCAGGGTAGGCAGAGGGAACCTAGTGTTAAGACACTCCATTCCCCACTTTCTGTCGAATTCTGGAGGAATTGCGTGTTGAGTGGCAGAGCTCAACGCCGCGCTTTGCCTCGACACCAGAGCGAAGAAATGGAAACATAAATTTAAAAAAATATTTCATCTCCTCGAGTGGGGATCGAACCCCCAACCAGTCGATTTTACAGTCATACTTCGTGCCGCTGCGCCACGACTGGCTTCAATCTGGCCTCAATTGTTAAATAAATATAAAAATGTATATAGGAGATAGTGGTATAGTATCGTGGCCCTATTCGATATGTGTTATTTAAAATCACTCTATCCTGTGAAAGTTTTTATAAAATGGAACATTAATATATGACAATATTAAAATTATACAAAAAATCTAAGAGAAGGCAGCGCATTCTCGTGTTTTAAAACTGTTTAAAATTGCGCTCGCGAAAACTTTTTAACGTTCTTCCATTATTTCAATCATTTTATAAATATCAAGTCATAATTATAGAGATTTCGAAATTATGTTCAATTAATGTTGTCTTACAGGATTTTTTATGTAAAATCAGCACAGTAGGGTAGGCAGAGGCAACCTATTGTTAAGACACTCCGTTCCCCACTTTCCTTCGAATTCTGTAGGCATTGCATGTTGAGTGGCGGAACTCATCGCCGTGCTTTGCCTCTACACCAGAGAGAAAAAATGAAAATATACACTTAAATAAATATATTATTTATTTATATTTATATTTAAATCACTCACAAACAGAATCGAACCCGCAATCGTCGCGTAACTGTCACACCCTTGTGTCCCTGCGCCACGAGGGCCTCAGAAGGTGTATGTATAATAATATGTTTTATATGCAACTTCCCTATATTTTTTGTATTTTGGTCCCGAGGGTCATATGACATACAGATGTGCTATTTGAATATTTTACTTGGTTATAGATGCCGAGAAAAAATTGTTGTCCCCAGCTATCAATTGTACGAATCTTTGCTATCAGAAACTTGTGAAAATCTTGTGGCGCAGGCGCACAAAGTCTGATTGTAAATGCGACTGTTTGTGGGTTCGACTGAAAATATTAAATTAAATATTTAATTTTTACGTTTCTTCGCTCGGGTGTCGAGGCAAAGTGCGGCGTTGAGTTCCGCCACAATACGCAATGCCTCCAAAATTCACCAGAAAGTGGAGAGCGAGGGGTCTTAACAGCTGACTTAGACTGCCTCTGTCTGCCCTGCTATATGCGGGATACAGCGTGAAGCTGAAAAAAAATGTATGTTTTAATTTGTAATTTTTGTTAAACAACAAGTAAGCATATTGTCATTATTGTATAAAATTGTTTACAGTAACACAAATTGGTTTCACAAACAAAGAAATTGTTTATTTTATTGATGTCATTCAAAACAAATGATGCATGGATGGAATTTCTCATTATAATTTTAACGTAGACAATTTTCTGTTTTTTTTTAGGTCCTAGAAAACCGTGAGGTGTATTGGACCTCACAAACTTCAATCGACATTTGACATTAAGAAGACCTGTGAATCAAAACGTAAGTAAAACAGACTTATAGAAGTAAGAATTCTAGTATAGTATAGATATGATATGTAGTAGGTAATATAAAGTAAAAAGTGCTTAGTTTTAATTTTATAATATGAATATATTTTTATGATTTTGTTATTCACTTTCCATACCTATAACTATGAAGGGGGAAAACCATACTGTGTAACACTCCGTCGAGTTCTGTGACAGTGACGCCACGTGTATTTCTTTTGAAAAATATAATATCTATATTATATAGGAAAATTTTAATATTTGTTAACATTATAATAAAAGCCTTATAAAATCATGAAAATTAATTAATTGAAAATGTCATTAGGCGTCTAGTTGAGTAAATTATGTAAATTTTGATGAGCCGTAATAGCTACATGCTTTGTCTCGCATAGCAGAGAAGGCAATGGGAATCTTGTGTTAATACACTCCGTTCCCCACATTCCGCCCAGTTCTGGAAAAATTGCGTGACGAGTGGCGGAACTGAACGCCGCGCTTTATCTATCGGTGTGATGAAATGAAAATAATTTAAACGTAATCATTCCTCCGAGTGGGAATCAAACCATATCCCTTAACGTAAATAAAAAAAAACTTGTTACAATAAAGTAGATATACCCTTTTTGAATTAAATATTTATAATGTTCTTAGAAACTATTTTTCTCATTATTTATCTATATTTCTGGCTAGCCAATACGCGTGGTAGAAACCTTGTAACTGTTTAATATCTAAGGATCTACGGCTGCATTATTTCCTTTCACTATCCATCTCAGTATCGTTAGTTCGGTGCAATATGGGACGTTGGTACAAAATAATAGCGAAATTGAAAATAAAGTTAATAAAATTGAAAACTAAAAGAAGTTTTCAATTTTAATAACTTTATTTTCTTATTACAAAATTACAAATTAGAACTTTTTTTTTAGCTTCACACTGAAGCAAGGTAGGCAACCTGGGAACCTAGTGTTACGACACTCCGTTCTCAAGTAAGATACTTCTGTTCTCCACTTTCCGCTGATTTCTTGTGGCATTGTGTGTTGAGTGGCGGAACTCAATGCCGCGCTTTTGTCTCGGTACTAAAGCGAGTAAATGTAAATATGAAATATTTTATTTCACCAAAGGAGAATCGAATTCACACCTCTAGCAAGTAGCGTAAACAGTAGTACGCGTGTGCGCCTGCGCCACATCGGCGTCGACGATTATTTTTTAAAATTTATAATCACGCGATAGAATATCTACATAGAAAATACTTTTTTAAAATTACATCTGCATAATTTATCACAGATAATAAAAAGATTTGAGATTACCAAGAAATATTGAATAAATAAAACATAAATTATTGTGAATTAATTCACAAAGAAATAAAGTCATAATAAATGTTTTGTCTGTCAACATAGACTAGAACTAAACAAGGACGTGAGACCTAGATCATTTGTTTATTTAAATAGAGTGGTACAGTGGTAAAATCTCACAGTAAATTCGACGGTTGTGGGCTCGAATCCTGATCTTTCCTCCGCACAAAACGCAATGTCTTGAACATTATACATAATTGGGAACGAAATGTCTTAACCCTGGCTTTCCTCTCCTATAAATTCCTCTCTTCTCCCTCTCCTCTCTTTTTCCTCTCCTATAAATTCACGATGTATCACATAGGTGATACATCGTGAATTCATAAAATAGGAAATACCTATAATATTAAGAATGTTAAATCATAAATATAGAATTAGTACCCACTATAATCACGTGTTCGATACATATTGAAAATAAATACTTCTAAGTAATGACCGCAAACATAAAAACGGTGTCTTGATAAATTGACATGTGGATACTGTCACCTGAGTGTAAATAAGTAGCCTTAACCCAGTTGTCTTCTATCAGTGCGTGAATGACTATGCAAATAAATACTAAGAGAAATGTTCAACAGCATTCAGATAGTTGTGGGTTCGATTCTACAGCAGGTTAGACAGAGGAAGTCGTGTGTTGTGCGTTTCCCACTGTCCTGTCAATTTTCGAGACATTTGCGTATTGAGTGGCGGAACTTAACGCTGCGTTTTGTCTGTCAGAACGTGGAAATCAAAATAATTCAAATGTAATCCTTCCTCATATTGGAATAATCCATCTACCTCTCTGCGCCACTGCCGGCGCTGTCTTGTTAAATATTTATAGATTATATAAATTATTATATTATTTTCTTAGGACAAAAGTGTGGCATTGTGTTCAGCCACTCCACTGAGTACTACTATCACTGAAATATTTATCTCTAGCTCGTGATGGAAAACTGAGTGTCTCAACACTACATTCTCTCTGCTTATCCGCAAAAGTCAAGATAAGGAAAACAAAAAATAAAAGTAAACTTTTTTTAATTCGTGATCTATTTTTAGTGCACTTATAAACAGGATACTGTTGCAATTTGCGAACGATGTGATTGATTTGTTGACACGGCCAAGTGGTGAACCTTGGCACTGACCTTGCGTAATAAAAAACTATAAAATATTATATTAAAATGACAGTTACAGTTAAATAACTAAGTTTTTATTTATAAATATTATAAAAAAGCGGAGGTTGTATTTTAGTTGTAATAACAAAATGAAATAGATTCTTTGGGTTAAGGAAATACGATTATGGAAACCAGAAGGAACCATATATTTCCAATTTTTTATTATTATCTCCCACTTAGATTAAATTTGTCCTATATCTTTATATTATAGTATGAACCGGTCAACTGTGAGTTGCACTCGCTCTCCGAGGGATTCATATCAATTTTATTGAAGGTCAACGGGACGTATAACTTATAAAAGTTGCATTAAGGAATATATTAATTTTTTATGAAAAGAATTACAAAAATAAAATTGTTTGTTTGTTTTTTATGTGTATATAAATTTCTAATGTACGGATTTTTCCATTAATTCTACTGTATGTTCTCACACTCTGTCAATTTTACAATTCGAGGTCGACAGGAAGTAATAGGTTTGAATTAGGTGGAGAATCTCGTACAATATGCGGCAAACATGTAAACACACGTATTTACGCTCAGAAGTATATTTTTCAGCTTCGGAGGTATATTATATATTGAGAAGTATGTTTTTCAGCTTTTCTCAAGATCGCGTGGAGGCTTATACCTCTAATCTAATCTTTAGAAAAATAGTCTTGACAGACATACAGACAAACAGACCGACCGATAAAAATGTAGTTCTATACTGATGTCATCTTTTTTCAGTAAGTTTAGTAAGAATTGCTAAAACGCTAGTGATAAATAATTATTATAAGTGATTCTTTTCGCTTATTCGCATTGAGCACCTTAAATCACATTGTAATTATGATAATATTGCTTGTTGAGACTGACAGCGGCGGAATAAATTAATGTAATTTTATCATAGAAACCAGTATAGGCGAATACTTTTGAAAATTTTAATAAATATGTTTATAATCTTTTTAAGAGTATTCTGAAAATTATATATATACTTTGTAGTCCTAAAAATAAAATAACGTACTTTTTTATCAGCTTCACGCTGTATCTCGCACACAGCACGGTGGCAGAGGTAACCTAGTGTTAAGACACTCCGTTCCCCATTTTACTTATATTAGTTTAATTTATCAAAAAGCGAAGGTATATAAATAAATGTAAAGAAGAAGTGTGCACACAGCAGAGTAAGCAGAGGGAACTAGTGTTAAGGTGTGTGTTACGCTGCACTCCCCACTTTTCGCCCAAATCCAGAGGCATTGCGTGCTTAGTAGCCGAACTCAACGCCGCGTTTTTCTTACTTGAAAATATACATTTAAATAAATATTTCATTTCCTCGAGTGGGGATTGAACCCACAACCAGTCGATTTAAACGTCACACTTTGTGGGGCACGACTGGCCTCATATATAAGATGGTCACGAATGGTTTTCTATATAAGATATATTTTATTTGAACACTGTACGTATAATGTAATTAATGGTAGAGACGTTTGACGTTGAATCTCGCTACTCATTGGTGGCCAGTCGTAGCGCGGCGGTCTTGGGTTCGACTCCTACTTCATTACAATTAAACAATATTTAGCACGTATAGATGTAAAAATCTTTACGCATAGCGCGCTAGGCACGGAGAATGTAGTCTAAAAACACTTCGTTCTCCGCCGTATGTCTAAATTTGAGACATTGCCAATGACAGCGTTGAATGGAGACACTGCTCTACTGATTCACGATCGCTGCAGTTTAATAGGTGCACTGCATTTGTATATTGTATTTTCAAATATTATTTTTCAAATAAGTATATATTTTATTTTACAAATTGTATACTTTGCATATTTTTTCTTGTAAAATCAACTATCTAGCTATTTTTTATTTGATTACGTTCAGCTTTAAACAAGAATAGACCTCAACAAACAAATCAAATAAAAATATGAAAAGAAGAATATAACATAAATTACGACAATGAAAATTTTCCATTGATATTTCATAATACACTTAAATATTTAACTTTTAAATTAAACTGTGATAAGAATGTATTCTTAGAAAACAAAAAATCGTCAAACGTTGCTTAAATTGTGTAAACAAAAAGATTATACGAATATTTTATTAATCTTCATAATATTATATTATTAAAGCAATATGAGACGTTGTTGTGACGTGTAATTTAACATTAGCGGACTTAAAATAAAATAATTAGTCATTAAAAAGTTTTAATGAGGCCCGTCGTGGTGCAGGGGCACAGACGGGGATCTGACTGTAAGCGCGACAAGTTGTTGGTTCGATTACCACTCGAGTAAATTAAATATTACAAGTTATGTTACTTTCATTTCTTCGCTCTGGTACCAAGTCGTAATATACGGCGTTGACGTTCCCCTCTCACCATGGAATACCTCCAGAATTCAGCGGTAAATGGGGAAGAGAGTGCAGGATACAGCGTGAAGCTGAAAAAAAATATATAATGGAATGTGAAAGTTTGTGAAGATGGATGTTTCTCCCACTTTTACGTAAAGACGGCTGAATTCATTTAGAACTTTCCGGTAACATACATCAGAGTAATACAAAAGCTGAAATATATATACAGGATGGAAGTGTAAGCACCACTTTAAATGAAACCACAGTTTTAATTACTCTATAAAAACCTAATATAAATCAGAAAAAAATAAGTTCCCAAAAATGAAAAAGTTATTTTTTTAAACAAAATAAATAATAAAATTGTCATTTTAAAATAAAACGCCATTTGTAAGGACGACGCACGCACACATAAACCTATCAAAGGAACACCGCCGCACATGGCTTATTCCGAAATCGAGTCGTAGGTGTGAAGCTGCGTTATACATCTCCGAGTGGGAGTCGAACCTACAACTGTCGCGTTTCTCTCACACGCTTCTGCACCTGCGCCACGACGGTCTCTCTAACATTAGTGGAATAGGATTTCTGAATTTTTCCCAATTCTCTGATTAGGAGATTTTGTCAAAACGATTAGTTTGTACCAGAAACTGGCATGCGTGTTGCAAGCAAGGCAAGACACCCTTACTTTAATATACGATATTTGAACGTTCCGCAGTTCGTAGTTAAATTAAAGCGTCATTAGGTTCCATTGTGAGAACAATGATACTGTTTTCCTCATAGGTCCTTTGAGACTCGATCTTCTGGTAGGTAATTGATAGCCTTGATTATGTATCTATAAAAATATATTTATTTATAAAGCGATGACTTTAACACCGTTTGCTTATAAATATATAATTAATAAAATACTCAGCCATTAATATTTAAATTAGATAAAAGGGAAATCAAGTAAAAAACAGACATTTTTTTTTAGATTTTATACTTATTATTAAAACAAAATATATTGTAGTTTTTATATTTTCAGGGTAAAAAAATTAAACAATTTATTGGTTTTCTATAATACAAGCTATTAACTGCGGTTTTGCTCACGTGGACAAACCAACATAGATAGTCATTTCGTAATAATTCCTGAGATACGTTCGTTCCACCAAACACACTCTTCAGATTTATGTATAATATTAGCATCAGATACAAAACTTTAGTATAATTTAAAATATCTTATACATACATAAAATATTTTTTGATTAACATATTCATTTTCCTCTTAGTCGGTGGCGACTTAAACTTGTTTTTTTGATATAACTGATATATTTACCTTTAAGCGCTCATTATTATGTCAGCAACGTAAGTTTGTATAGTTATTTCGTAAATGTCCTTATGACGTGTGTGCAATTATTTTTGTTATTTACCGTTACAACGATTTTAAATTGTTATTTTATTTATTACTTTGAGGCCAGTTGTGGCGCAGAGGCACAAATGTATGTCTGTAAACGCGACAGGTTGTGGGTTCGATTCGCAATCGCGGAAAAGAAATATTTAATATGTTCATCTCCTCGCTCTGGTAACGAGGCAAAGCCTCCAGATTATAAATGGGGAATAGAAACGTGAAGTCATAATGGAAACAGAGTTTTAACAATAGGTTCCCAGATTATCTCCGCCTACTCTACTCTGCGGGATACAGCGTGAAGTTAAAAAAAAATATATTTTTTTATTTTTCCTGCTAGTTATATTTAACATAGTTAACAAACCTTGTGTAATTGTAGCTAAGTAGGTACTAGACTTGTGTAATTTGATATATGTACATCTAATAACTACGTAATCACAAAAACAGCAGTTTTTAGTTTACTTTTTTCTATTTGTACTAAGTTGTTATTTTGTTTAGATCATTCTCTTTACGAAGAGGCTCATTTATCTGTACTTATATTATAAAGCTGAAGAGTTAGTTCGGTTCAACCAACATATCTCAGGAACTCCTGGTTCGAGTTGACAAAATTGTATTAGTGTTGGATAGTCAATTTATCTTTTATGTACATTACATAGCAGAGTAAGCAGAGGGAACCCCAGGTTCCCTCTGTTAAAGTAAATTAATAATAATTCGGAAAGTGGGTAACGGAAGTGTCTTAGTGAGTGTTGGAATTTCTTAAGCCTTTCTCAGCTTGAAGCAAAATAACGATTTATGTATTTGTCTGTACATCTGTGGTAGGTAAAGAAAACCTTAGACTTAAAAGACTTTTTCTTTTAAGAAAAACCTGGTAGCCGTTTTTTTCTGAAGAAAATAAGTGATATTTCTCTCGATTTTCTCGGTTTGTTATAAAAAATTTAAAAATATTTTTATGAAAGGGATCCTAGTATTAAGACATTCTGTTCCTCACATGCAATCTTCGAAACATGGCGTGATTAGTAGCGGAATTCAACGCCGTGATTTGTCATGTTACCAAAGTGACAGAGATCGAGTGCGAATCGAAGTCACTTTCGCGTTTACGTGTTTTTTTATTAAGAAAATATATTTTTTGTTTTATTAATTGTATTTAGTTTTAATTAAGTATGCAATATACAATTATTATTACGACTGTATGGACCGAGTTATGTGTACAATGTCATGGTTGAGAAATTTAACGACTCCGATATTATAATCTAACATTCTTGATAGTATTGGAATGTCGCAATCGTGATTTACTCCTGACTTACTAGAGACTTATTATAAATTTGTTATATTTAAGGTAAGCTAGATTCTTTTTCTTTTTATTTAGATAAAAAGATTATGTGGGAATTTAATAAAAATCGGTCAAGTGCGAGTCGGACACGCTTACGGAAGGTTCCGTACCAATTTCATGATTGTAGGTCAACGAAAAGTACGGCTGTAATGTTAAGTTGACAAACGTAAGCTTGAGGGCGTATGCATTCGTTTTATATGAAATTAACTATAAATATAAGTTTGTAATTGTTCTATAAGGGAATATTTTATTCTATGATGTACGTATTAATTTTCTCATTCCGGATTTAATTTGAATAGTAGTTGATTACGCGGCGAATTTCACACAAAATGCAACAGAGACGAAGCATATATGATTGTATCTTTTGATTGCGTTGACTTGGAGGCTTGATTTTATTTGTGCTTCAAGGGATCGTAAACCTGAATAACTAATACTAAGGTCAGTATGATTCCTCCACGCGAACCTATAAGAGATTTTATTTTTCCTTTTGAGATACGGAACCCTAAAAATTGAAAGTAGTTAAGAGGTAATTTAAATATAATATATACTTAGGTACATTGAGACTAGTCGTGGCGCAGGTGTATAAGCTTGCGATTGTAAATGTGAAAGGTTGTGGGTTTGATTCCCGCTCGAATAAATGAAATGCCTCCAGAATTCGGCGGGATGTGGGGAAAGGGATATCCTGGTGGAGCTACGTTCAAATTTTCATTTATTTTGATTGTTTTTTTATTTATTTAAAAAAAAATATTTATTTTGTTTGAAAAATCACTTTCTCATTTTTGGCAAAATCTCTTTTCTTTTAAATGTATTAGGGTTATATAAACTGTGCTTTCATTTAAAGTAGTGAAGATAAAAAACACTCTGTATATTACATAATACATTATATTTATTTAAACTGAAATTACCCACTATTGAAAAAAAAAATTATAGAATATATCATAGAAATATAAACACAAAACATCTAAATTATAACTTGAAGGTTAAAAAAAAATGTACAAACACGTTTAATTTACATGAGAACGGAGTTAACCAAAGGAAACATCCACTTACTGCGCCCAGCCGCGTGTTGTAATGAGGTAATGTCGTCGTTTACCAGATATTATTATATGGACATTGGTGAACTATACGTCTGCATCTGAATTAATCATCGATGGCTTTGTTGAATGATTGTTAGAGAGAAAAAAATAGTTTTAACCGACTTCGGTGAGAAGAGGAGTTTAATTCGAATGTATTGGGTTTTTTTGTTTGTTACCTCAGAACTTATGATTGGGTGAACCGATTTTAAGATTTTTTCATTATTTGATCCCGTATGGTTTTGTTTTAATTTGGTCCTTATCTGACTATGGTATCTGTGAGAAAATCACTTACTACTCTAATAAATTGAGTTATGACGCCAACTGATTCCGATGATTCTTTTTTTATTTGAAAGGATACACTTCAAGGATAGTTTGGTTAGGTTCTGATTATAGGATCCGGTTGAAATTGAACAAGTTGGTTTTTTTTTCTATTAAAAATATAATTATACTGTAATAGCCACAAATTAGGAAAAACATTGTTAAAATTGGCTAACCACGGTTTACTTTTCGTCAGAAGACAGATTTCTCACCGTTGGATTTCTTATCAACCAACTTCAAAAAAGAGGATGTTCTCATTTTCAATCAACTTCAAAAAAGGAACAGATTTTCAATTCGTCTGAACATTTTTTATGTATGTTGTTGTCAACATGCCAAAATGTAAGTTTGCACAAAAATAATACCTAATTAAGTTTGAAATTTTGCATAGGACCACCAGTGACTGAGGAAATGAAATATATTTTTAATTTATATTTTATTTTTTTCTCTTAGATGTCTAAGCAAAGTGCGACGTTGAGTTCTGGCACTTCTTGCCTCCAGAATTCGGCGGAAAGTAGCGTTGTGTTAAAACACTTCGTTCCCTCTGTGCGCAGGATACGTGTGAAATTGATATGTATATATACAGTCAACCCTCCTATAACGCGGTGAGTGCGTACCGCGTTATACGGAAACCGCGCTATAAGAAACTCGGATTTAACCATACAAACTAGGCTAATTCGTAGCGCGTTCTATGGAAACCGTCTACCGCGTTGTATGGAAACCGCGCTATAAGAAACTCATAATTAGTACAAATCACACCATTCGTACCGCGTTATATGGAGACCAATAATTCCAAAGACAAGATAAATTATATTTTTTTTTAAACATTTTTAAAGTGTTATTCCACACTTAGGAAAGAAAAATACTTATTTAGAAAATATATAAAATTTGAACGTAGCGGGACTCGAACCCGCGCCTCTTGGACACGGACCAGGCGCGTGTCTCAGAACGCTCAGCGTATTGCTTACTGGTCGGTTTCCAGGAGGCGCGGGTTCGAGTCCCGATACGTTAATTTTTTTATACGTTTTCTAAATAAATTATAAATTATTTTAATTGAATGTTTATTTAATAAATTATTTTAATTAATGTTTTATAAGAAAATAATACAAAAAACGAAACAAAAATTAAACTAAAAAACTATTTTCCAAGTAAAATAAGAAAGACTTTTGTAAAATTATGTAATCTTTCAACACTCATCCTCGCTGTAAGATATGAGTCGCCTAACTCGTCTTCTTTTAATGGGCAAAATGTCTTCTTTACTTAATTCATCTTTACATTGGAGAGAAGAGTACTAGAGTCATTCAAAGGCTGCGCGGAAGAAACTTATGGGATGCTGTTGAACGGAAACCGCGTTGTAAGAGACCCGCGTTATAGGAGGGCTGTCGCAATTTCAGCTCCGCGTTATATGGAAACCGCGCTCTGAGAGTACCGCGTTATAGGAGGGTTGACTGTACATATTTTTATTTATATGCAGTAAACGTATTGTTTAAGTAACGAGAATCAATTTACATAAGTATGCTTAATAAGGATAATAGTGGATAAATTTAATATTATCTACATATATTCAATGGCTAACTTGCGAAAATATATGTTATCCGTTTCTCGGCCATTGTTTTGCCATCATTTTACTTACAATATAAATAAATAAATAGCGCAAACACGAGAAGGAGATTGTACCTATACATCATTTGATAAAATAAAAAAAATACTGCATAATGCCATATAAGTGTGGTTGTATGGAATCAATGTTTCTCCTAATTTGTGGCTGTTACAGTATAATTATATTTTTCATAGAAAAAAAACAAACTTGTTCAATTTCAACCGGATCTCATAATCAGAACCTAACCAAACTATCCTTGAAGTGTATCCTATCAAATACAAAAAAGAATCACCGGAATCTGTTGGCGTTCAAATAGATTCAAATAAAAAAATATTTCTCTTGAAAATATATTTATAAATTTATCTTTTTGATATAATAATGTCATGAAACAATGCTTTTTCATAGGAGAGCGTATGTAAGAAGAGATGATAGAAAATACCATATATTTTTGTTCCCAGCATGATATTTTCTTAAAGGACGCAGAGTTTCAAGACTTAGGTTGTAATTTTTTTAATTTGGTTATTGAAGGATAAAAACAGAATATCAATTTAATTAAAAATTTGATATATTAAGAGTAAAAATAAACACATTCATAGTGATTTCATACAAACATCCTTGTTGAATATAAATATTAGATATATATATTCAAACAACTTTACTGTTGTTTAGTTCGAGCGAAACGAGATTCTGTTTAGTTTTCTGATTAGATTGTATTGTGAAAAATTCTAGCACGTGTCCACACTGTGCTAATCTCTATCTCTATATATAATAAGACAGTAAAAATATTTTGTAATTTTGACTGAAATGGATAGAGGGACACTTAAAAAGAATAATAGAAAGCAAAAAGTTTTTTTTTGAATTTCTTGTCTGTCTGTCTGTCTGTCGACATATTTTTGTCCGCATTTTTCTCTGAAAGTACTGAACCGATTTACTTGAAAATTCACCAATTGCTTTGTTTTAACTCAACTTAAGTACTAAAGTTTAGTTCATCAAAATCATTTCATTAAAAAAAAAGTTATCGTCATTTGAATGAACTCAAGGCATTAGTTTGCCGTTGAATATTATATAGCAATCGCGCCTGGTAAGATTCCTGGCTAAAGAATGACATTCGAAACGTCTGGGTTATATGACTGTTGATAAAAATATATATTTTTGAAGCACTATTATATAATATTTTATACAGTAAAGTAAACAGAATTGAATTGTTAGTGGAGATTACCTTCATAAATCATAACAGTTAAGTTTATGTCGTAATTAATTCTACACAGAGATAAAGAACGATCTTGAAAGAAATATCAAGTAAATACAAAAATTTTTTGGTTGGTTCGTTCATATAATATATGTAACTAATTTATAAACTGTACAGGAGTTAATATGCAATTATTATAGTTATTTTACGAAAAATGAATCCTTCAAATCAATAATTTAACATTTAAGGCTGTTTCTGAATGAGTAAATTAAATTATTCACTGACATCAGCACATTTAACAGAGTATATTATATAGGTAAAAAGAACATAAAGTTACAAAAATATATACGTGTAATAAATAATTAGCTTTATGTATATTTTATAAATATCAAATATCAACAATGGTCGTATTTTTTTATTTAAAACAATCAAAAATTATTTGACGATAATGTCGTAAAAAAATCATATTAGAAGTCATTATAGTTGTCAATCAATTCTGATTATTAAATTAATAATCATATATTTTAAGCGGGCGAAGCCGTGGGCGAGCCGCTAGTATAATATAATAGGTTGTTAAACTTCTCACTAACTTTGATCTAAGTTACGGGGAGCGTCGGGATAATGCGGACTACGGGTTGTAATGTATAGTAAAATTAAAAAAATATATAAAAACTTAATTTGTGGCATTAATAAATTTTAAGGTTAGTTATATTAAATTAATAATAAATATGAAATAAATATATTATTCATTAAATTATTGTAAATGCCATTACTGTCTTAATTTTCTCATATTTTAATATCTCTAAAGAAAACGTATTTCTTTACAATGATTTCTGTAGAATACATTTGTTAAGTAAATTGTAAATATTTTTCAGTCAGTGTTTAGTCACGTTGCGGTCTGCTCCTTAATTCAAATAAATTTTAATTTTATTTTTATATTATTTTACACACCGATATATTCAAGCAACAAGCAAAGCAGTATGTAAAACAAAATTGTATATTAAAATGTGGGTGCTACTTAAGCTACTGTTTTCAGTTTTTTAACTTGGTTTGGTTTTTAACTTGGTTGGTTGTAGTTTTTTTTTTGCTTTTTTTTCTAATTTGTTGTTGTTATTTTGCTAATATTACAAATAGTGATTCTACGCTTAGTTTATTTAATTTAATTATGTCGTAAATTCTTAATTCTAATAAGTTTGTTTTATTCTACCTAATCCAAGCTAATATCTATTATAAATAAATAAAAATAAAGTATATTCTAACAGGATATTCGCATACACATGCAAGTATATGGTTAATTAAAGTATATAAATTATATGTAACTAATTAACACTCTGTAAGTCTACTCGAGCGTGCACTTGAGTAGATCAACAAAGTTGTAAAGATCATCGAAGTCAGATTTCTAATAAAATAGATATAGTATTACACAACCAGTTTGTTATTAGTTATCGGAAGGTTTGGCTGGCTAGTGATTATTTATTTGTTTTTTTAAAGAGTAATTTATAGCATATTATTAATATCTCTTTTATTGTATGTTTGAGAGGTCAGTCGTGGCGCATCGGCACGAAGTGTGAGTGTAAAACCGACTGGTTGTGGGTTCGATCCCCACTCGAGGAGATGAAATATTTACTTAAATTTATATTTCAATTTCTTCGCTCGGGTGTCGAGGCAAAGCGCGGCGTTGAGTCCTGTCACTCAACACGCAATGCCTCCAGAATTCGGCAGAAAGTGGGGAACGGAGTGTCTTAACACTAGGTTCCCTCTGCCTACCCTGCAGTGTGCGGGGTACAGCGTGAAGCTGATTTGATTTTTGATTTTGTATGTTTGAAATTGAAATATTGTATGACATTGATATTTCACTATGTTTTTATGCGTTGAGCATTTTAAATACGAAACACATTTAAATAACATTACCTTTGCCAAGAATTTGAACTTATGATATGTGTATAAATAGACAGTTCGTAACTGTACTGCGATAGACATACGTGACGAAAGTTCGCTACTCTAAAGGTAGCCAAGTTTGCAATGAAGCTCTATTTTAATAAAGCTCTTTGTTTTTGTTTTTTATACTGACATTTTAATAGTAATGTAATGTAACAAATTGTAATATATGTTTTTCTTTGTGTGGTGTTATATAAATCAAAAAATCAACCACTAAACTAATTTACGCCCAATATTAATAACCTATCTCCAACGTCAATCTCAGATTGTTTCATATATCAATCCTATCTAGAGATTGCATAGATATATGAAACAATCTAAGATTGACGTTGGAGATAGGTTATTAATATTGGGCGTTAGAAGATATCATAAGATTATTAAAAATACTTAAGTAGTAATAATTTTAATTATTTATTAATTGTTTCAGGAAAAACATGAAAACTAAAGAAAAAATGAATATCAGCCACATAAGTGGAAACAATATTTCAATAAACGACAGGTAAGTTAATATTTATGTAAAAATGATGTTTTCTTTATTGCGTTGAACAAGAAAAGATAATCTAAATATAATAAGTATTACATTTGAAGTATTCTAAGCTTTTGGTCAATTTTACACATTAACCTTAGCGACGTAGAGTATATTAAGTAATGTAATAAAATAACCTAATTAAAATGAAAACTCTCCCCAAAATGGAAATGAAACTACAACCATGTAGAAATTAAGTTATGTCGTGACTTTTTCACAAAATAAAAAAAAAATCATAAGTAACTTACGGATATACTAGTACTAAAATACGTTTAACATCATTCCATTCACATTATATGTATATAGAGAATATTTACTTAACACTTACACAGAGGTTATCGAAAAAACACGCATAATAGTAAAAATAACATATGATTGACATATGAGAATATTATATATCCTTATTAATAAATTCATATATCTATTAATATATTTTTAATATAAAATTATTCTAATTTGAATATATATTTCTTAAAAATAAACAACACGTGTCAGTAATCAATGGACTCGGGCGAGATTTTTATCGAAGGTATTAAGTGGTTAGTCCTCTTACATACCGTAATATTAGGCTTCATTTGTTTTATACTTTTTATTGGAAATAACTTAGTCAGCTTCACGCTGTATCCCGCACACAGCAGGGTAGGCAGAGGGAATCTAGTGTTAAGACACTCCGTTCCGCACTTTCTGCCGAATTCTGGAGGCATTGCGTGTTGAGTGGCAGAACTCAACGTCGCGCTTAACCTCGACACCAGAGCGAAGAAATGGAAATATAAATTTTAGTAAATATTTCATCTCCTCGAGTGGGGATCGAGGTGTGACTGTAAAACCGACTGGTTGTACCCACAACCAGTCGGTTTTACAGTCACACCTCTGCGCTACGACTGGCCTCACTGGAAATAACTTGGTGATGTTTTTAAATAAGAATAGATTAGTATCTGTGTATATAGGTGCAGTATAGTTACTAGATGATAAATGATTTAAATCACAATCTGTGAATTAATAGTGATATAATTACATATAGTCATAGAATTTATTCACGTAGTTACAAAATGCGTGTGGCATAAATATAGAAAAAGCACAATTTTTTTTTATTCTTTATCTAGTCTATATATAATAGCACAAACAAAAACAATTAAGGCAAAGTTATTAATTTTAGATTTATTGTTTATATGTACATAGTACGGGAATTATTGCAATTATTTAGTTGTAATTTCCAGTTTCCACTAATTTAAAACATAAATCAAATCAAATCAGCTTCACGCTGTATTCCACACACGACAAGGTAGGCATAGGGAATCTAGTATTAAGACACTCCTTTCTCCACTTTGCCGCACTTTGCAAGAAGAAATTAAAATATAAATTAAAAAAAACGAATGAATTTCTTCGATTGGAAATCGAACCCACAACCAGATGCATTTACAGTCACACACTTGTCCCCTGCTGGCCCCTGCACCACGATTATCCTCTAATAATTAACATCGTAGCTGATTTCAATGAATATGTCATCTAGAAGCCAAATTACTTGAAGACTTTTATAAAATAAAAACTTTACTGCGACGATATTTATTCAATGTAAACTCGTTTAAGTTCTAAATAGAAGCATTTTCCTTATACATTTTAATTTCATGTTCATGTAAAATTATAAAGGGCTTGTCATCGCCACGTTTTACTTGAAAGAGAATTTAATATTTAATGACAGTTGACGCCAGTCGTAGCGAATGGTTGTGGGTTCGATCCCCACTCAAAGCAAGGAAATATTTATTTAAATTTATATTTTTGTTTTTTCGCTCTGGTGTTGACGCAAAGAGCGTCATTGAGTTCCGCAAAATTCGGCGATAAATTTGGAAAATTCGAATTCGGCGGAAAGTTGGAAACGGAGTGTCTTAGCACTAGGTTCTCTCTGCCTACCTTGCTATGTGCGGGATACAGCGTGAAGCGGATTTATTTATTTTATGACAGTTTTGTTTTCACATTAAATCCCGCACATTGTAGGATAGGCAGAGGGAACTTAGTATTAAGGCACTCCGTTCCTTTAGTTTAGTCTGGGTTTAAACTTTAGTCCCTGGCGCCGAATTCTGGAGCCATTGCGGTTGAGTGGCGGAAACTCAACGCCACGTTTTGCATAATTAAGAAAATATTAAATATTTCATTTCCTCGAGTTTGAATCCTTTACCTGTCGCGTTTACATTTGCACGCTTGTAGCCCTGCGCCACGACTGTTTTATAGTAACGAATTTTATATAATTTCCGGTACAGAGAGCCAAGTTATATTGGCGATAATCCATTCCGTCCCCTACTTTCCCCTTAAATAAATAGAATTTCCCCTTTTGTTTACGATGTCGGAACCTAACGCCGCAAACGTAAAAAAGCCTACATTTCGACCTTTCATTCAAAAGAATTTAAATTCCCGGCTATCACATCGTATCAGAATCACAAACCTACAAACGACGCTACAACGGCACTTCGGCTACAATTGAGCGTTTATTATATTGTACTCAACACAAAGTATAGTTAACAATTGAAATTTACAATGTTTTGTGTTGTCAATTTGTCATACTTTAACTATTTGTTTATTTATTTTTTTCTTATTTTTATAGACGAATAATAATAGGAGATTGAAGTGATTTATGTATCATTTGCTATTATTATATTGTTTAAAGTTCCTCATGTAATTTATATAAGTATTCATATGAAATACGATATAAGAAACGCAAATAAACGATGTGTTTGGACGCCACCGTGGCGCAGTTGACACACAGTTTACAAATAGTTGTAGGTTTGAATTTTAAGGAGTTGAAGGTTAAGGAGAATATTTAAGTTGGTTTGGTTTATCTCCAGGCAAGTTAGGAAAGTGAGGCCAGTCGTGGAGCAGGGGCACAGAGTGTGGCTGTAAAATCGACTGGTTGTGGGTTTGATCCCCACTCGAGGAGATAAAATATTTGCTTACATTTATATTTTCATTTCTTTGCTCTGGTGTCGAGGCAAAAGCACGGCGTTCGCTCCGCCACTCCACACGCAATGCCTCCAAAATATGGCGGAAAGTGGGGAACGGAGTGTCTTAACACTAGGTTCCCTCTGTCTACGCTGTTGTGTGCGGGATACAGCGTGAAGCTGATTTATATTTTATTTCTAGAAAAGTTAGGTAAGGAAATTGGAAACTATGATTAGGTAAATTAAACCCCACAAGAGATAATTGCTAGACGAATTAGATCGAAATATTATTTAAATACGAAACGTAATTCTTCACTACGAATATTAAATAATGACTAACATCGAGAGACGTCTTTTTTTCCTTTTATATGCCTATGACTATCTCTTTTATATCTCACTAATGCTTATTTTAAATACTACTAATAAAATATCATTTATATTGTTGCATCACGACGACTATTCACGGTCGTTGTTTATTCTAAATTCAATGCTTAAAAGGGCACCGGTTTTTTGGATAAATAAATTTTATTTTGGATAAATATATTTTATTTCTGTGGAACTGAAGTCAGTAAATCAAATGATGTACTTATCACTCTTATTCTATACTTTACGTTCCTTTTAGAAACGCTACATATTGAATGGCAAAACTCTAAGACGCATTTTGGCTTACAAGATAAAGTGTGTCGTGTGATCTCGGCTTAGAATAGAATCATCCTGGTACTGGTGGTGTCGTAAGAGGCGACTAAAGTATGTGTGCTAGAGTCACGTCGCCAGCAATGGCAACACGCATGGACAGAGTCGACCGGATCATTACCACCCCCGGCATTTAAAACCGGCGTGAAATAGTGGCTTTATGCCACTGCGTTCCGCATCAGGTAATGTTAGGCTCCGGCGTCCAACCCACCTTGTCGGCCGGCAACGCACCTGTAGCTCCTCTGGTGTTGCACGGGGTCGTGGGCGGCGGTAATCACTTACTATCAGGTGACCCGAACGCTTGTTTGCCTTGTCTTTTCCATAAAAAAAGTGCGCCTTAGCAAATTAGTGAAATATGGAAAAAATCGAGCTTATATGCATAGCGAGTAAGTATGGTCAGAAAATTCTTTAAGTGTTTTTAGTTTATAAAGAAGAATACGTCTTAACTGGAAAAACAGCAAAATAAAGCAATTATTATGAAGGATCTCTCTCATATGTATCTTGTAACAACGCATTTCGAAGTTGACAGACGACGTTGCGCCGGCGCAGCCACCGTGTCATTACGCAAGGCTTCATATACACATTTATATATTAGGAAACGTTGGGTTTCCCTTTGAATAACTTTGCTCAGGAATAACCACATTCACTTTGTGATATTAAAACCTGATTATAATAATTTTCTATAAGTATTTGTAAATAAGATGCCATCGTGGAATAGCTTGGACGTGCCTGACGTGGTTCTAAATTTAAATTCTTAATTTAATTTTTTTTCTATGTCTATAATGTAATTTACAAAGTAGCGTTACACGGCTCTAATGGGTATATGACATTATATTAATCTTACCGATTATCGAAAAATTTGTCTTAGTTTTCATCTTCATTGATAAATTCCACCACGGACTCTATCATCCGTTTTCATTATGTCCATTTGTTGAGCAACAAATAGATAGTATCCAATATATAACAAATACAGTATATATAACCCACCAACAACCGTCATGATTACTTTCACACTTTGTGCCACTGCGTCACGACTGGCCTCTGGCCTCACATTAAATATGGGAATCAAAATTACCGTAATTACGGTAATGTAATAATTATTACCGTAGCGTTTGACGTTCCGTTCTCTCTGCCTACCCCGCTAGAGATCAGACTCACAAACTTACGAGGAACAAGGGCTGGCATGCTTTAATTTCATTTCAAAAGAGAAGAAGAAATGATGGAACCCATGTTTTGAAAGTTAGAAAAAAAACATTATTTGTGTCCAGAGTGTTACTGTGGACTGAATTATTTTTATTACTTTACTCTAGATCTAGAACAAAGCGCAGCGTTGAGGTCCGCCGCTAATCGCGAAATATCTCTGTAGAGAACAGTGATTTAACACTAGGTTCCCTCTGCCTACTCTGCTATGCGCAGGATACAGCACAATTTTTTTTGTCTTTAGGCAATTCTATGTTAAGACACTCCATTTACAAGTAATCTAATGTGCTGTAATATTATAATTAAATAATTTATTCAACGAATTTTACGAGAAAATATTGTTTATCCCCTCTAAAAGTCACTCATGACTAAGTCGTGCTATTGCCCCACATAGGTATTATAGGTATATTTGGGGTTTTCGTAAATAGTTGCGATATCCACATTGTAACGATGGAACCTTTCACTTTTAACATCTGTATCCCATTTAGTATCAGTGTCAGTTTATTTTGAACAACCTCACTGTCTGGACCAAAATGGTGAGTTATATTTGTTTTTTTTTAAATATTTTATATTTTTTTTATTTTATATTAAGTATTTTTTTTATTATTTTAATATTGTATTTATATATCCAGCATCGTGCAAGATGTTTGTAATAAAAGTTACAATCTGGATATGTTTTGGGTTGGAATCCGCGATCGCAGCGACGTAATTTTATATAGTAAATAAAAATATTTTTATTTTAAATATAATTTTTTGGACAGTTACATAATTTGGATTTTGCCATTACTTTATATATTATATATAGATATTTGCTTTGGTTTTAGTTGTTTTTGGCTATCGTGGTGCCGCAGCACATAGTCTGACTGTAAATACAATGGCTGTGGGTTCGATTCCCATTTGGCGAACGGTGTGCCTCAACAATATGCGGGATGCGGGGTACACCGTGAAGATTTTCTTCTATTCTTAACATTACTATTTTTATTTCTTTTCATTTGAGAATCAACAGTGAACAAAATACCTATAGAAACAATAACACAACAGTTTGTGCAATAGAATGATTTAATTAAAAAAAAACATACAATAAAAATGCCTTTCCGGGTCAAGAAATCCAATATATTAGCAATAGCTTTATATCACCAGCTGTGCTCTGTTACAAGATAAATTAGGAAGAGCCGTTTGTAGCGAAAATTGCATAGCGAAAATACTTCGACAAGAATGCGTTTATAAATGTGCATGTATCTGTATTTAGTGCATGCATCCATATATGTAGCTCCACCAGTAGAACAACTCAACTATTCCAATATTTATGAAATGGAACATTTATTTTCAGAAAATCGCGCTTATTATTGTATTTCTACAATGTTCACTTTACTTCGTGGCGACCGACGAAATACCGGAAACAAGAGATATTGACGTCGATGACTACGATGACTTGGGACGAAAACACAAAAAGAAAAAGAAACATCAAAACAATCCTTGCTACGGTGGATATGGGAAGACTTTTGGGGAAAAATTTGGACCACACGATTATACGTATATAAACGCTCCAGTCACCAACTATTTCTTAGGATGTGGTGGTGGTGGTGGTGGTCCTCCTATAGCTCCTATTCAATATCCTGCCCAGTTCGGCGGACATGGAGGGCATGGCCACGGAGGTCACGGAGGTCACGGAGGTCACGGCCATGGGGGTCACGGTCAAGGCGGCTATGGTCAAGGAGGCTACCAGGGTTTCCCTGGATTCCAAGGACCGGCGAATTACGGTCATAATCCAGGATTTCAACAATTCCCTTCGTATCCCCAGTATCAAAACAACAGGCCTTTTCAAAATGTAGCATCAGCAGCTGCATCAGGATTCGGCAACGCCATCGCCGGCTACTTCAACAGACCAAGAAAAGTGAATAAGCAAATCAATCAGTTCTTAAGACCATTATATAAACTGTTCTAAAGTGTTGCGGTGATTTCGAAACAGTGTTGTGTACTATGCCTTACTTGTTGAGACTTGGGATTGTGTAAATGATATAGATCTATCGTGTGATAATGCAATAAGAATTTTGCTTATAACTTTAAGGTAGAAAATACTTATTTAATATAATTAAGTACATAATTATATAGAGTTACTCACTGACAGATAATTCACAGCCGAAAGTAACCAGCTTACCCCTCTATGTGCGGGATTACAGCGTGAAGCTATAAAAATATTTAGTTTACGTTGCCTGAAGAAGTTTGCTTTAATTTTTTTAAGAAATAAATGGAAGTTAAAGGTATTTTTTTGAATAATAAAACAAACTGATAGTGATATGGCGTGTATAATTCATGTTAAAATAATATTATGGGTATCTAAGTTTTCCATAAGTTATAACTAGTGTAACTAATTAATTAATTATATATGTATTTTTCATATATCTAAAATATATTTATAAAAAAATATACAGAAAACAAATTCATGAAAAAGTTTTAATAAAAAATAGAATTAAATTACGACTATGATATCGGATAGTTGTTTAAATGTTTTCTTATTTTATAAGTTTTAACGACGAAAATTACATTACTATTACAACTCATCAATTAAATTTAATGAGTCTGTAATGTAGACGTTTGAGGGAAGCTTAAAGATTTTTTTTCTTTTTATCTTGTGCATTTTGAGGTTGGCATGATGTAATCTAGTGATGTGACACGTTTTTTTTTTTAGCTTCACGCTGTATCCCGCATACAGCAGGGTAGAGGGAACCTAGTGTTAAGACACTCCGTTCCCCACTTTCTGCCGAATTCTGGAGGCATTGCGTGTTGAGTGGCAGAACTCAACGCCGCGCTTAACCTCGACACCAGAGAATGGAGAAATGGAAATATAAATTTAAGTAAATATTTCATCTCCTCGAGTGGGGATCGAACCCACAACCAGTCAGTTTTGCAGTCACACCTCGTGCCGCTGCGCCACGACCGGCCTCAACGTGACACTTTATTTACAATTTTTGCCCAATTATTCGTCATTTCGTGCCGGTATGGCCACCATGTTAGGCAAGTTTATACTACAATGCAGAATATGGCGGCCTTTGTGGCGCAGTAGGACAACATCCGTGATTATTGATGCTTCGAAACCTATTCGGCGGAATGAAATAATTTCGCCGCGTTCAACAGAGTGCGGCGCTTAGATCCACTATATAACAAGCAGTTAGTCGAGTTCAGACAGAAAGTGAAGATCAGAGTGTCTCAACACTAGGTCCTCTCTGCCAACTCTGCTATAGTTGATACAGGTGAAGCTAAAACCTGTCATATTCAGAATAGATGCGCAATAATCTCGTAAACCATTATGGTTGAGACCTACTAATTAAGCCTTATGAAGCCCGTTGAAGGTCACCGGTATATCCAGCAGTTTTTGATTGGTGCGTTGCTTAACACGAATTCTCTGTATGACAATAACCGTATTGTATAAAGACCTTGTATTTGATATTTTATTTGTGATTTCAATTAACTTTATATTTTTGTGGCTAAATTTCTTTGTATTGATTACTGATTTATTACAATAATAATTTTTTGAACTAGTTGATAGTTAATTATAATATTATATTATTTTTTTCTTTGTTATATTTGTTTTTGTGGCATATAGAGGAAGTGTTGTTATATGTATTTGTATTTGTTGTGATTTTGGTTTATGTTATTGAAGCAAAAATGATTTAAATTGATTACTATGATTTATTTTGTGAAACTGTAGATGGCCAATTAAAATCTGTATCATATAAAAAAAAATACTGATCGCTGTTTGAACATGGAACACATGAGAAATCCATTATTTGGGATCCTATAAGGGCAGATTTCAACGCAGTAGATACTAAAACAATTACTTTTTTAAATAATCCCAATTTGTCTGTGCGATTTCCTATAACATTTAGTTTTTGTTTTATTTGAAATATGTCTATATAAAATATTTTATTCGACCAAATTAACTACAAAATAAATGTTTTATTGAATTGGCTAAAACTTTTGTTTGGTTTATTAGAGCACGACAGTAATTCATATCAGTACTGTAAAAAAAAAATATTTTTGTGGAATATTGAGGAAGTGTAGTTAAAACGACATAATATAACTAAATTTTCAAATTATGATTTTATACATAAGTAGATGTTGTATGTAGGATGATTATATACGACTGTATTTTTTTTGTGAATTGCTTAAGTGGATCTATTCGCGTGGGCGATGCCGTCGTCGGTACTTGTGGAACCAGGGTTACGACACGCAGAATTGCTATGCGTTGTTTCCTTTTAGTGTACTGTTGAGACATTTTTGTAGTATCTACTGTACAAATAAATATAGAAACGAACGAAGTTTACTATATTTTAATATTCTTTACTTTATTAATATTCTTAACTTCTAGCAAATGAGATTTTTTACGACATTTTTTTACGTCCATTGCTTAGTGTTACAAAAAATGGCTGAACTGGTTTTGATAAAATTTTGCTCACTTCACCTCATTTTGTTTCTGATTGTTATTAGTTTTGTTGCTTTACAAATATTTTCAGTTTTGTCTTTGACTGAAGCTAATGTTCAATGTAAGAATATTATTTGAATACGATTCTAAATTAGAATCTATATTTTAATATTAAGAAAAAAAAAATATTTTGCTTTTGTAAATAATGTGAAATGTAAATACTGTGCATAATAAAATTATTCATATTTATTATTTATTTTTATAACTCACATTCTTTTTTCCAATTCAGTTTCATGTTATTAGGACATACAAAGTGCTAGAATCCAACGCCACACTTTGTTTAACTAAATTAGAAAAACACTTATAAGTATATATATTTTATACGCAGAGGGAACTTGGGAACCTAGTGTCCGATCCTCATTAAGATAAGTATCTTAATCTACGAACTACGAAGGATACGGAAGTCCTTACCCCTCTTTTCGCTGAATTGTTAAGGTATAGCGTGTTGTGGCGAAACTCAATGTCGTGCTTTGTTTCGTTTCCTGGAAATATTTCATTGTCCCGAGTTGGAATCAAACCCACAACCGTCACACGCTTGTGTCCCTTCGCCAAGACAGCCTCAGCCACTTATGTACTTACATACGAATATAATATAAAGATTCGTTCGAGTCGGATGTGAACCCACTAACTTAGCAATGTTCTTTAACTTTGCAACAAGGCTATCACAATAGCCATTACATTAACTATTCATAGATTTTTAGAAGACGATCGGGACATGTATCATTCGTAGATTTTTACTAGATGTCTATTTTAAATCCACTTTATGGAGAATTACTCCGACCGAGAAATGGAAATCGATTTTGTAAATTAATTTTAAAAGATTTTTTTTTGTATAAAATTGTATATTTAAATTAGGATGTATTAAATTAGGAAAGAAATATACTTCGTTTGAAAGTTCAGCGTATGATACACATGGCTAAGTGGTCAGAGTGCTTGTACGGTTTTCAAGAGGCACAGGTGCAAATCCCTCTACGTTCAATTTTTTTACATGTTTTCTAAAAAAACAGAACAAGTGTGTACATTAGCCACGACTGCCTGTATATATCGCCTCGATAGTCACTTATGACCTATTTAAAATCGTGGTGCAGTGTAACTGTAAACGCGACTAGTGAGTTTGATCCCCACTCGAAGAGAGGAAATATTTATTTAAATGTATATTTCTATTTCTTCGCTCTTGTATCGAGACAAAGGGCGGCGTTGAGTTCCGCCACTCAACACAAAATGTCTCCAGAATTCGGCGGAAAGTGTTGAACGGAGTGTCTTAACACTATTTTCCCTCTGCCTATCCTGCTGTGTGGGATGCACAAAAGGTGAAGCTGATCTATTTGAGGATACACAGACACACCCATATTAGTGGTGCTCGTATCCCAGGTTTTGTCAAATGAAAGAAAGAAAGTACTTTTATGTGTCAGTTTACCTTTGATTGGACCATGAACCCACAATAAGTGATATTAGAAACATATAGGTACATACCAATTACCAAGGGGAAGTCCTGTTTTGATGTTCACCAATATTATCAGCTGACCTTTTAACATAATATCTATAATTAAGTCATTCTATTATAATAATACCAAAAAATAATACTGTATATGTTGTATGCAAAATGTGCCTTTAAAGTGAAGAATGACGGGATAGCGAGTGGGTTCAATCCCCCAACGGGAATGAGTATATTTCAATTATTTTTAATTTCCTTACTTTGTTAGTACGTTTAGTTCCGTCACCCAACACGCAATGTGTCGCCTTCGGGTGAAAATTTCTTGCCATTAGGTAATTACATCGTGTCTTTATCCCAAATTAAATAATGATAAAAATGTTCTCACGTGACTCAGAGGCACTGCGAGTGAGACGGTCGTGGGCTGATAGATTTCCAGGAGGCGCGGGTTCCAGTACCGCTACGTTCAAATTTTTATACGTTTTCTAAATTACTTTTCTATCCTAAGTGTGGAATAACACTTTCAAAATGTAAAAAATACCTAATATTTTGTTACAGCAGCGGCAGTCCACCGGAAATGTACAGCGAGTACCAATCGCGAGAGCAAATAATAAGCATGGATAAGAGTCAGTTAGACATCGACAACGGAGACGACGGACACCACCATGTCACACACCCCACCTCGTGAGTAATCTATTGGCTAATCAGCTATTTGGCTTCAAAATGTGCTTTTTTTTATTACTTTAAGCATCCTTTATTTTTTGTAGATGATACAGAGATATTAATAAATTCCACTTACTGCCCATATTAGAGATATGGTAGGTGTAACTTAATGTAGAGCTTTATCTAATAATGGAAAGAAAAAATGCCTTTAAATCTTTTGTTGTGGATTCGAACCCATACACTTGACGGAATGGTGTCACTTAAAATAAATTTTTAGTACCTCCATTCATTTCTCTAAATCCCTTAATTTGAATAGCCGATAACGTCTTTAAATGTACCGTCTGTGTTTGTGTAATGCATCCAATAAAAATAGCTTTTTGTTTTTCCGTTACGTACATTTTTATATTATAAAAAAAAGTATAAAAAAATCAAAATTGTTTTTTTGTTAAAAAAATATTTGTATTCTCTACTATAGGTATGAGTGGAGAATATAAATCAATTTTCGAAAATATAAAAATTATGCTTTTTTTTGATAATTTGCTTAAGCAGGCTTACATTCTAAGCCGACCATTCTTAAAATGGTATTCCACCCTCAAGAAGGAAAAAAATAACACGTATACAAACTTAACGTGAAATCTTGAATCTTAGTTCCCAAGACGCTACTTTTTCTGGGAAATCAATGAAGTTAAAATCAAAGTAAACACATTTAAATATGATGTTTTAACAGATACGCCGACACTCTCCTTCATTTGTTCCGTGGTAACATCGGCAGCGGTCTCTTGGCTATGGGAGATGCCTTCAAGAATGGTGGCATCATATTCGCTCCAGTCATGACAGCCATACTTGGCGTTATATGCGTGCATGCGCAGCATATGTTGGTGAGTTTCGGTTAATTACAAAAAGCACCACTCTTTTTTCTACGTGGCAGGGTTGAGATTTTACGTGGCTTATGGCGGAATTCAACATCGCACTGCCTTCCAATGATAAAATATTTTTTTCATTCTTACTTGTGGGAACAGAACCCAAATACTTTGCTGCTACGCCAGGATGGCCTTATAATTAATATCAATAATTATTTTACAATACCATTACAATTTCTGAGTAGAGCTTCTTTAAATTATAAAATAAATCATCTTCATGCTGTATCCCGCACACAGCAAAGTAAGCAGAGGGCACCTAGTGTTAAGACACTCCGTTCCTCACTTTCTGCTGAATTCTGGAGGCATAGCGTGTTGAGTGGCGGAACTCAACGCCACGCTTTGCCTCGACACCAGAGCGAAGAAATGGAAATATAAATTTAAGTAAATATTTCATCTTCTCGAGTGGGGATCGAACCCACAACCAGTCGATTTACAATCACATTTTGTGTCCCTGTGCCACGACTAGTCTCTACTTTAAATTATAATAAACACATTCCGGCTTAAACGTTTACGGTTATGTTCAAATGCCACAATGTATAAAACTTTTAAAATGGCAGAAACCGGAAGAGGTAACTACGTTGTTGACCGTACACTTTATTATTTAAAATGATTTTTTTTTCAGCTCAACTGCTCAGAGGAAATCCACAGAAAGACAAAACGGGAGAGACCACCCGGCTTCGCGGACACCGTGTCGTTGGTCTTCGAGTATGGGCCTCCAAAGCTGCGACCACTCGCTCCCACTATTAAAGTTTTAGTTAACACGTTTCTATGTATAACGCAGTTAGGATTTTGCTGTGTGTACATTGTGTTTATTGCCAATAATATTAAAATGGTAGGTAAATTATAATAGATAAAATGAAATATATATGATGATTAAATTCAAATATTTAAAATTTAAAAACAGATTTTTATCACTACAACGAAAATATAACTTTAAAATACTTGTAGGCTAATCGCTTATCGATTTGGCTAACCGTTTTTTTTTTATTTTAGCTTACTTATAGACAGCTTATATTGTAGTTTTTCTAATAAGAAAGGAAAAAAAATATACAAAGTATTAATATCACATCTTTAAAAAAACAAAGCCACAACTATCACATGCACACTGACTAGTCAATAATGTTAATATTATTTTTTTTCCAGATATGCGACCAATATGGCGTCCACATAGATCTTTCAATACACATGATATTCGTTGTGGTACCAGTGTTATTACTATGCATGGTGCGAAATTTAAAATATTTAACTCCATTTTCAACCCTTGCCAACGTTTTAATGGCAGTAGGGGTGGGGGCGGTCTTATATGAAGCCTCCCATGACTTACCCGCAGTCAGTTCAAGGGAATATCTGGCATCTTGGCATCAATTACCCTTGTATTTTGGTACAGCGGTTTACGCTTTTGAAGGCATTGGCTTGGTGAGTTATTTCTTTCTAGATCTTAGTTTTTGGTAGTATAATTTAAAAAAAAAGCACAGACTGGTGCTATGTTGTAACACAGATGAACTTTCTAACGTAGCACTATTTTTATTCTAACGTGGTTTATATTTCTAACGTGGTATTATTTATTGGTCGAATCTTACTAAATATCTACGAAACGTAGACTGAAAATATGTTACGTAAAGTTTAAAAAAAACATGAAATTTCAATATAGGTATATTCAAATGACTACTACTCTAAGCGTAAATACTTATTGTATTATGCACAAATAAGTGGCTAATATTTGTATTACACGTACTTTAGATTACTTTAGATAACATATTATTATATAATATTCATAAACTGCAATTTGTATATATATTGTTAAAACTACTTTACTAAATAAATATATACAATAATATTTGAATTATATGAAAAAAATGACCTCTACAACAATATTAAAGTTATTTCTAAGCAATCTTGAACGAATCATTTTTCGTTATAAAATTATTATTATTAAATGATTTTGCAGGTACTCCCATTGAAGAACGAAATGAAAAAACCTGAGTTATTTCAAAAGCCACTAGGCGTGTTAAACGTTGGTATGGTCATAGTAGCTAGTATATTTGTGATGGTGGGTTTCCTCGGATACCTGAAGTGGGGAAACGATGTTGCTGGCAGTCTCACCTTGAACTTGAAGCCTGGGCAACCGTGAGTGGTTTTGACTATTTACAATTTGTTTAAAGCTTTCGATTATATAAATATATTTGTGTATAGTATTCCTAAGAATACTGTTATATGTTATGTTACATTATTTTATTTCATTCATTTATTAATTAAAGATTATTTTGATGATAGGGGAAATTTCTTATATACATGAGTATAATTGAAAATTGTTGAACAAAAAGCTATTAAAAATATTTAACGTCATCTTCGTTTCTTCCCAGACTCAGTACAACAGTGCAAGTGTTGATAACAGTCGCAATGCTCCTGACGTACCCGCTACAGTTCTACGTGCCCGTGGCGATCTCCTGGCCAGCGCTACGTAAGAAGTATGGGAAGACTCACCCTATTGCTAAGGAGCTTGGCTTCCGGGCTGTTTTGGTGTTGATTACTTGTAAGTATCTTATTTTGAGATAGGAGAATTTAGTGTTAAGACACTCTACATTACGAAATCTCTACGTCTTCATATGCCATGAATTTTCATTTATCATGTCTCATGTCACACCATATAGGAATATCCCAATGGAAGTAATTTAAATTAAACGTATCTCTTAAGGAAAAAAGGAACATACGCTATGTACTATGTATGTACATAACTTAAAAAAGAAACGTAAGAGTGCTTTTAAACCACTCTTGAATTTCTTATAAATATATGAAAATTATATAGAGCTAAACTATGTGGATGGTTTTTTAGTTTATTACAACTTTTAGTTTTAGATTTTATCCCCCTAATTAATACATTCGAACCGATACCCACAAATAATCGAAAATAAGAAATTCAATGTATAGCATACTCAATTTTTTATTTCAGTTATCCTTGCCGAATCCATACCGCAGCTAGGACTCTTCATATCTCTCGTGGGTGCCATCAGCAGTACCGCACTCGCCTTGATATTCCCACCAATTATACAACTAGTTTCTACATATCAAAATACAAACAACTTACCTGCCTTCATGATGGTTAAAAACACGGTTATTATAATTTTAGGTCTCTTTATATTCATCACAGGCACGTATCAGAGCCTGGCAGCTATAGTAAAAGCGTTTTAATTGGGTTTATTTATTTTTTAAGTATTTATCTAAGCGACCAGTTACGTGTAATATTGGCAGAAATATATTTTAGGTTATTTATTTCTATTCTTTCAGAATCTTTGTTGTAATAATAATTTATATGATAATAGGGAGGGAAATAGCTAAATATTTAATATTTATTTATAGCTAAGGACACGCTCGCGGCTTCGCCTGCTTGAACTGCGTAATTTTTAGTTGACTTATCTGCATTACCTTCATTTTCTAATAATAATATGATTATAAAGACATTATCTATACTTATATTTAAAAGTAAAGTTTCAGTCAATTCAATAAAATAATTGTTTTGAATAATTAGTCGAATAATGTTCTTTAAAATGGTATAACTTTTTTATTTATAAACCGATTAATATATAAAACAAATCGGTTAAGCCGTTTCAGAGATAAGCGTTAACAAACGCACAGACAAACACACAAACATTTAACAATCATTTTATTTATTATGTTATTAAATGTCGCTAATATATTGTTTTCATATGTCTTCCATGTACAGACACCGATCCGTTACGATTTTATTATAAATAAAAGATAATACTATTTATGAAGCTTATAAAAGTATTTTTTGTAAGAGGAACTGTCGCTCTCGTAGAATTTAGAGGTTAAGATATTCTGTTCGATGCTTGTAATGTAGCTTTTGTGTAATATAATATTATTAATGTAAATAATATAATATTATTTTTCAAACGAAATATCGCAATATTTACCTCTCTAGCTGAATTATTTTAATGTTTCACTAATTTCATTTTAAGTTTAATATTAATCATGAAGCTAGTATATTTTTGCATTGTTTATATTTTATATTTATATTAAATTTTATTAGCTGTCATACTTTTCGCGGGAAATATGTGATTTGTCAAATAAAAATAGTTTGTGGTCAGTACAGAGTAATAAAAACTGCCACAGACGGACCAATAATAACACTTTAAAATTACCTACTGTTTGAATAGATTTTTTTTAAATATCTCGTTTTACTATAAATTCAACGATGAATAATATTTTTATACATATGTACATTTCTTATTATGTACATTTCGTGTCTTACGGTTCCAGGGTCTTGAAGTTGTCTAGTTTCTTTGCCAATACTATTTATTCATAGTTCTTGAATTTAAATGCAAATAGGGTACCTACACCAGTAATCGGCATCTTAATGAAGTAAAAAAAATGTATTTTTTATTTTAAAAAGATTTTAAATTGGTATAGCCAAAATTAAAAAAAATCTCCAGTTATCGACGTTGAAGTCCTTGTAGTCGACACTTAATTATGTATTGAGCGGTATGTGGGCGGAGAATACAAATTATCTTGTACTAAATTAAAAAGAAAATAATTTTAGGCTGTAATTTTGTAAAGTGTCTAATAGCCCTTGCCATTTGTAGAGAGTGCTTAGTTTTTTCTTTTCAAATTTAAAAAAGTAAACATCTTAGATAAAAATAAATATTATCGAATCTTTCAATATCTTGCGCTTAACCACTTAACAATAAACAGAAGAAATGTAGATACATAATAAAAAACACAACACAAAAAACGTAGGTAGCGTTTCAATGAGTCACACCAATACATTTAATTTTAACTATAACAGTTGATATTAAAAATACATTTAATGCGCGTACTTGTACGTATAATAGTTTTTGTTCCATCAAAATCTGGTCAGGATTTCCAAAATTACAATTTTGAAAAATTTTACCTCTACCGTTGACTCATTATGTGCATCTAGTTTAGTGTTTACAATTTAAAATATTTATATTTACATCCTTATTTTAAAAAGTTAAAAATGTTTCGATAATGGGTGCTTGCCGGTTGCTAGTACAGGTTACCATAGTTTTTAGATACAATTTATATTTTATATAATTTTATTAATAAACATATTCTAATATTAATAACAGGATACAAATGCATAATATTTTTAAATTTACAATTTTATTCAATTGACATGCACTAAGATTTTTTATATTAAAAACTAGCAAAAGTTAAAAGAAATATTTGTTTAATTACAAATATACAAATATTTCTTTTAACTTTTGCTAAAGCTATTAAAATGAACTATCTTTAAAAACTTCAAATGTCACAAATAGTGATGTTGCTTTACATCTGAGCAAGAAACATAAAACACTTCTTTTTAAATAATTATATTAAGTATTTCCGATTCCTTCCTTTCTGAGACTATAACTGATAGAGGTATACAATTATTATAGGATAAGTAATTTTAAGACTATAAAAAATATGTAAAAATAGTAATTTTCAAATAGTTTATTGAAATTTGAATGTAATTTACTTGATTATAATACTAATAAACTAAAATTTCTTGCTATTTATAAATTTAGGTACGCTATACATTTTTTAATAGCATAATTCTCACAAAATTTACATAATGTGTAATAATAATGATGTTACCTTGTAATATTTAGCAGAAGTAGCAACCGAAAAGAATGTATTTCTTAAGAATTTACACATTGTTATATCTCATACTATTTTGATTATATTTGTATATTATAATAATTATGACAAATATTCTATGTAACAGCTTAACTAAATTTTGATATTGATTGCATTACTTTACGTAATACCAAACCAGGTAAAAAACAACTATACATGAAATTTGTTTAATGCTATTCCGTAATAATATTAGGGAAAGTAGAGATTAGATTATATTAGATATCTTATATGTCTGCCAACTTTTTAATTCTTTTTATTTGGATTAAAACAATCTCTTCTGAATGTTTCAACGATTTGTTTGTGAAGTAATTTGCTCATAAGTTGCGTCTTTTAATAAATCTGTTATTTTGAATAATTAGAAATTAATGTATATTTATATAATATAATGGTTATAAGTACGTTGTCGTCGCTCAACTAATGAATACATTATAGTTATAAATAGTCAAAAATATTTTATTAGCTATATTTAAAAAAAACGATAGCTATATTAAAACGATACTTCGTTGTTAAATCACATTATCATTCCTCTTGCTTGTAGACTGTGATACTTCTATACTATGAATGAATGTGAAAATTAATAAAAAGGGAAAAATAAGTATACTTTTATTTTCACCTAAGCGTCCTCTAAATATAGTAAACAACTATAAATCAATTAGAAATTATTACTGAATACAAGATTAAGTGTCATTAAAGTTATATTACAACTTCCTATATCATATCGGATAATATCACTTCAGTTCTTAATTTATGGCGCTTCAAGCATGCCAGTTGAGCACCAATCACATCGCCACGAAGGTGATTGTACGGTAAAAAAGAGACTATTTTTAAAGTGTTATTCCACACTTATGAAAAAATATTTATTAATGTTAAAATATTTATAAAACAATATTTTGTCTTACCAAACGATAATTCTGAGTAATTATTTTTGGATAGCGGAAATTTGTAAAATACTCCCTACAAAGATGCTAACAATATAAATAAGTTATAACAAGCGTATAAGAATTTCGACGCGGCTCGATGCTTAGGTTTAGTTGTTCAGAGCGCTTGGCTGTTTTCCAAAGAGGCGCGGGTTCAAATTCCGATACTCCGAGTATATTACACAATATAATGCATGTCAAAAAGAGGTCCGGTTAAAATACTGCTTTCACCTATAAAATAAAAAAAATAAAAATAATCACAATATACACATGAACATGGGTTAGTAGTAAATAATATTTTATAAATATCTTAGCTTATAGCTTAATATTGTTATATCTAATATATTAAATTTACATAGACAACCATTAAGAAACATTGAAGATTAAGAGGATGGGGAACTTTATAAGGAAGGACATCATATAAGGGATGGATTAATTTAGGACAGGAAAAAATGTGAGAAGGGAATCCTGACCTTGGCTAGGTGATATATATATGATGACAGGTGCTAGGTTGGCTAGGTGGGATATTGGGTTGTATAGTAGCGTAATACTTCCCTTTCTGAGATTTTGACAATTCCCAGCAACTTTATTGAAGAAGTCAAGAACTAACAATCTGTAATCAATATGACACCGAATTATGGCATTGTATAGTAGTTTTAGAGTATAAGCGTGTGCACTTCAACAAACACTAGACACAGCTTTTAAAGTATAATGCCTTGCTCACATTTCCTAGTGACATATTCGGCGTGACTTATCAGTTCATTCAGTCTTTTATCGATAATCCTGCCTAAGAATTTAACATTTTTTGGAAATTTTATGAATTCATTATCATTAAAAATTTTAGAATTTAGAATCTTTTTTATTTTTTAGTAAACCCCACCGCCTGGTACTTTGCTGCAGATAATGCCAGACCATGATCAGAGATCTGGTCAAGATAGTGAAAAGCAATATTTAATCGGTAGGTTATATCCTCCACAGAATTGGAGCTGTGTAAAAGGACGATATCGTCAATATACTGTAGGACATTACAAATGTTGTTAACAACAATTCGAGGTCGTGTGTGTTAATATTATACTACCGGTTAGCACATTACATATGAAATGATTCAACCTCGGAGGAATGCATCTTCTGCCTGAGCACCGGAACATTGTCCTACATTGTATGCAGATGCAACATCTAGAAAAACACCCACCAAATACTCTCTTTTGGCAAAAGTTTTTCGAATGTCTGTATTAAAAATGCTGAGACTATATGAGAGAATATCTGTAGTACATAACCCCTTTCTATAGCTGAACTGAGAGAGAGCTAAGATATTTCTGCTTTCCACTATCCATCCGACGATTCATTCAGACGACTTTACAATAGCAGTTCAGCAATTTTTAATAATATTGACAATAGGGCTACAAGTTAGGATCAGATGAAAATTTTCCAGGTTTAAGGATAGGAATAATAATTTGAGATTTTCATGAATTAGAGTTATTGCCTGGCTGAAATATATTATTAATTATATTTAAAAAGATGAGTTTAGCCTTTTTATTAAGACTAGTAATAAAATAATAATAGACACCATCTTGGCCTAAGACGATTTTGACTTCTTCAAAGGAAAATGAAGCATCTATTTCCTTTGTAGATTCAATCAGCGTCGATGTAAGGTGTGATGGAACAAAAGGAGAAGCCAATTTGTCTGCATAATCATTAATATAATCAAATAGAAGGATTATTGGAATTAGGACTATCGACATTGTTAAGTGACCGGTGAAATCTCTTAACATTTGTCGAGACAAGTGAGGAAGAGGAGCGAAAATGCCCAACCAATATTTATTCCTCCAAATCAAATTTCTTAATTTCTTATCGTTAAGTTGATACTCAACGTATTTCTCCATTGTCACAGAGACTGCGTATTACACCTCGGCAGATGTTCGCCGCTCGACGGAATCAGAGCATTCCTAATCCCACCAGGGGTTGAAAAACATTTGATTCTGAATGGAATGTTTTTTGGAGATGTGAGAATCTGCCGCAGATAAAATGCCAGAGACAAGCCGATCATTATAAAAAATGATGTTCTCATTATCAACAGACTCAGGAAAATTGCACAACATACAATCAGCATACTCGATCCAGTTAAAGAAGTACAGGCTATGATAGTTGAAAGCAAGAGAAGCAGAAGACAAGGAAAATCAATGGTGATAATAAAAAGAATATCTTTTTAGGGATTTATGCTTTTTTATATTTTTTCACGCCTTTTTTGTTATAGTTTACTTAAATACACTCTTAAAGTCCCAAAGAGCAAATTTAAACTTTATATCTCTAATTCATTTGGTCGCTACAGCGCAATATTTTTTTAAGAAATTATTTTAAGTCTGTGTCAATCATTACGAAAAGGTATATGACAGGTGTCAGAATTAAATTGTCATTTGACAAAAGACATTTCTGTATATTGCACTAAACAAGTAGTTCAAAATTTTATTACAAGTTATTAATAATACTTAAATGTCTTTAATTTCGTTTAACATTCTCATAAGTCTTTTCTATTTGGCTTTTTTATATTGTATTAATCTTTAATATTATCAAATTGTCATTCAGGATAATGCGCAGAAGATCTACTAGTCCATATAAATAATTTATGTAACATAATCATATAATACTATATTGATTAATTTATTTCTTTTTAAATTAAATCGTTATATTTTTGTTTGACAGGTTTGAAGATATAAACATCTGATCAGTTTTTTTTATAAATATTGAATATGTTTGCTCCAAATCACGTCTCACGAGTTAGAATGCTGTATAAGCTTATATTTCGTGTCCACCGGGCTTTACCAGATGAATTGCGTATACTAGGAGACAATTACGCTAGAGAAGAATTTAAACGTCATAAAAATTGCAACCCTGCAGAAGCCAAGACTTTTCTTACTGAATGGACTGTGAGTTGTATTTTGTAGTGGGTTATTTACAAAAGAAAACATCCTAATGTCTTGTAATGTAATCCTTTATTATGTATATTATTTTTCTAGGACTATGCAATAAATTTGGCTAAGCAAACAAAACCTCTGCATCAAGTGAAAAAGAAGACTGTAGGTCAATACCTTGATCCTAAAATGTTGGACTATATGAGTGATGAACAATTAGTGCAATTATATGAGTTACATAAAGCTGCATCATTTGAAACTGAAGAAGTTCCAAGTGATATAAAGGAAAAAGGCAATAAACATAGCAATGGCAGTTAGATTATATTAAGACATTGGATACTTGAATCATATAAAGCCTAGTAGAGCAATATCCATTTTAAATAATTATATATTTTTTTAGTTAATGTAGTTATGTGAATATTTTGCTTTTATTGTTATTATTGACCATTTTGGTGCTATTTGGTGCCACTTTGGTGCTATTGCTAAAATTTTATTTTCCGAATATCAATCTTATTTATTTGAGGCCGGTCATGGCGCAGCGGCACAAGGTATGCAAAACCGACTGGTTCTATATATTTACTTAAATTTATATTTCCATTTCTTCGCTCTGGCGTCGAGGTTAAGCGCGGCGTTGAGTTCTGCCACTCAACACGCAATGCCTCCAGAATTCAGCAGAAAGTGGAGAAAGGAGTGTCTTAACACTAAGTTCCCTCTGCCTATCATGCTGTGTGCGGGATACAGCGTGAAGCTAATTTAATTTTATCAATCTTAATGGAAATAGCTTTATTGGCTTCTATATTATTCCATTGTTAGTTTATTTACATTTATTATTTTTAACTATTTATTATACAGTTAAGTGTAGGTGCTTGCATAATAATTGTACATTTTTTACATACTTTACCATTTGACAGTGTAGAAGAAAAAAGAGATCAGTTTATTATTTATTAATAGAAATTTATTTTATTTCATATGTAGAGAATACAAATTAATTTTCGAAATTGTAAAATGCTGCTATATTTAATGTAAGCTTTAAATTTTGTCTCTGTTGAGAATTTGCTTATGAGATATTGCTATTATACAATTTACATATTGTTTTGTGAATAACACAATTACTTTAACCTGTGTTGTAAGATTCTTTTTCATGTTATTTAATCATTTTGTTGTAGCCATTTTGTTTCTTTTGTTAATGATTTTTTTTATTAATATTACAACTTATTTAAGTGTTATTTTTTTAATATTTAATTTTATGTGAATTGGTAAAATTTCTTTCTTTTAAATTCTTAAAGCATCACACTGGGTCTGGCATTTGTAGCAGGAATGCAGTGTCAATATACTCTATGTTCTACTTCGATTTGAGACATTTCATGTAACAGTATGGTCGACAAGTTGTGACTACCCTGAAGTACTTTGTAGAGCTATGTCTGTGCAGATTTTATTTTAGGATTTTTCTTACTTTAAATTATGTTCTACCTCTGCAATTTACAAAAGTTCAAAAGGCGTAACTTTAGGTTGGCCACTACTTATGGACCATATTGTAAGTGGCAGACATCAAATCTTAATCTATATGAACTTTGAAATGAGATTGATAATTGGAGATCGAACTCACAACCCTATTACTATTTGCAATTACACACTGTCTCATTGTGCCAAGATTGCCTCACCTCTGCCTTCACTATTTTCACACTTTATTTTACATACATAATTGCAATATAATTATAATATTTAAGTCATAATATTTTGAGGAAGTTATGAGTGAAAGTCAAAACTTATTTTTTTTATTTATTTAACAGTAGGTACAATTAATAATTTCTAAATAAGATTCTCACAATAAATGCTTTTCTTTATATGCAAATATACAATATGTTTTAATAAAAAAACTTTTATTAACATTATTTAGTACATTTAAATTTTTTCTCCAAAATAAGTACTGATGGAATATTTTCCTTAACACCATGTTTAGTTCCAGCATTGAATATTTCCTGCATATTTTTAAAAAGAATACTTTAATACAAAATTAATATTAAACTTGAATTGAGTGAAAGAATACAATCAATTTATTTACTTAAATCCATATATTTATAGCGTGGTGTTTTTTAAAATATGAAAATAGATTTTTTTATAAATACACAATAAATAATGTTTAAGAAAATTGCAGCTTTGATATTTAAAATGAAAACATTACTTTCATTATTTCTAGATCAATTTCCTTGTGTAGTTAACACAAGGAAATTGATCTGGAATAGCATTAAGTCAGATATTAAAGTAATATAAGTTTGACTGATTATGATGGTTGTATTTCACAAATTGCTATTGGGGAACGTTTATATTTAAAATATATTTTTTATGTATGTTGGCCCAGTGTGTTTGAACAATAACTTTAAAGTGACACACACAGCTTTCTCAATTAAGCTGAAGTTTTTTCTTCGTCTTTTATGCCAGACGTCATTGACAATTGTAAATTTTAATGTGTAAGTAATAAATATAAAGATATAATATTTTCAACTTAAAATCATAGATAAGTTGTAAAAAATATAATTATCATATTAATGATAAAGAGATCGTAGTATTGTTTACTAGAAGGAATACTTATTAATAAAATTTCCTATAAATATCACATATTATAAAGTTTACCTTAATTTAATAAAGGAGAATGAAACTTTTGGGCCACCACGTAAAGAATTGAGATGTGATCTAAAAAAATACATTTTTTTTTTATTTTTAGAATAGCAAATAATAAATTAATTGACATTCTGGAAGTGAAGAAAAAAATAAGATTTAGATCCTTAATCGATTAAAATCAATCATATTTTAAATCAGAGATGTGACAGCTGATTGACAATCACATCTTGTCTAATGATTTTTTTGCATTTTTGCTTCTGTTTGTCATCGCAAAATCAGGCCATTAAATAAAAAACATTAAAAAAAACATTTGCTTCTGTCATTACGTTCGTGTCATAACGCATCGATGTTTTGAATGTTTTCCCGTTTGTTTGATATTTTCAACGACTACTGCTTTGTTTTTCTCTGATTTTGACTCTGTCTACTTTGTACGACCCTCACTAGACTTTGAAATCTTTTGGATCTTACGACCGCCACGCTGTGGATATGAATCGCTGTGTGAATTGTGGGATAGTCAATGGACACTGCAATACCCTAGTCCGACGACCTTTAGACGATGAAAACCACCACAACCTGGTTACTTAGAGGTGTGATATAATCCCGACATATAAGCAGGAAAATATATTTCTGTTACATTTTAGTTGACAGCTTTCGTAGAGGAAGGGAAGCTATTGCTATGAAATACTGCAATTGTATTGTAGGAAGACGACTGGTAGGCTGCTGTGCTCATGTTATGAGTATTATATATATAAGGTACCATACCTTAGTTGGGCTAGATATCACAATAATTTAGTTCCACCTGCACACTTCTTAGATGACATTTTAATAATATATAATAGAAGAAGAATAAAATATTCATTAAAATGTGTTTTATTTATAAATAATAAACATTAATGCTTAAACAACTCAGTAATCACATATTTTATAGAAGTTGGTATTCAAGAAATTGTGCTGCGAACTTAACCTCACTTTTATTTAATCTCTAATAACTCAGCTCTCAGATTGCCAAAATTTATATAGATTTCAGGAAGAGAATCATGTACCTAAATCTATTAAATCATACCATTTTCATATCTTTACATTCTGGGCCCAAAAATGTATGGAATAGTTTCAGTCTCCTTTGATAAAGACCTTGTGGGTAGATAAACAAATGGGTTAAAAGTAAAAAAAAAGAACCATTTCTTCTTGAAAAGTATTTTTTAAATATTTTATCTGTGAAGTTCCATTTCAGCAATAAACTAATGCTGTAAGAATATTTAAGAAAGTAGCAATTGTTGGACACGTATCTATAGTTCTTTCCATATTAGAATTAATTACGAAGAAAAAAAATACAAAAATTATTCGTAACTTCTTCTTTTAGATTGACAAAATGATGTGGAGTTTAAAATTAATCTAAAAGCTAACTTAAATAAAATATTACAGAAATGATAACCTTTTATTTACTTATGATGTGATTTTTATAATTCTTAAAATTATTATGTACACAACGATTTTTTTTAAACTCAATCCTGTACAGCCTATCTCAGCATTAGCATGTGAAAGCCGATTTCAGCCACTGAAACAAAATAACCAAAAATTATTAAAAAATATAATCGAATTAGCTAAACTCTATCATGGCGCAATTAGGACTCGGTAACAGTATCAGACTACACGTTGGTAATTGGTTCAAGTCCAGCCAAAAACCTCTTTAGCCAAAAATCCTCAAAGGGAATAATTTCATATATTAATAATTTTATTAAATAATGGTTAGTATTAATATTATCTTATATGTGGATTTTTTATATAGTAAAATTTAGCTTACATATTCGTTACCTACCTCTGAAAAAGTTAAATTAACTTTCAATGTACTCGTGGAGAAGTTACTGAAGAACATATCTGAAATATGATATGGAGTAAAGTATGTTACCTCTTACCACGAGATGTTCGTGGGCTTAATTTTTTTTTATATATAATACGGCCTTTCTTCGTCTTGCTATTTTTATAGTATGTATGAATGAGGGTAATGAGGGTTAAATATATTTTTTTATTCACTGTTTTATTCAGGGTAACATATAGAGACTTTTTAAAGTAATCCCGATATATTTAAGAAGTGAATTTTAAATAGAGAGACAAAAATAAAAGTACCTACAAGTCGTCAACTTTTATACAATAATTACTTTTACACACAATAATAACTCACGAAATGCTCTATGAAGTAGCACAACCGCAGATACGAAATCTCCAAAACGCAGCATCCCATCTTTCCTCATATATTTCAATACAAGCAGTGACAGTGCTCTCTCCGGTATCACGAAGCCGACATCTCGTAGCGCGTCCCGGAACTTCTCTATTTTTAGGACACTCATTTTCTCAGGCGCGTAGTTTCTGAACACTACCTGCCAGTGCTTTAGACTGCAAATTAGGTCTTTGAAATCGCTTAGTGTTATACGACCCGAGCCGTCTTTCTGGATGAGAGGTTGAGGAATTATATTTTTCAATTTAAAATAAAAAGAAAAAGTAAATCTGTTATAAGACAAGACCACGATAAGTTAATGCACTTACATTTGTAAGAACGGTTTTTATTATGCGAATTAAAAAGTCGCTACCACCGGTTTAAAAGGTAGTGCTGTCTTTTCGTTAAAAAAACCATGTTACTTTTGTTTTTAGATTTTAGGGCCATGTTTGCCCAGGGATTTGCAAAGGTTGTGAGTATAGTCCAAATTCGAAAAAATGAATATATTAAAAATAATTTTCCTCTACTGAGCACACCTAATCTCTAAAAACGAACAAACATAGAAAATAAAGCTATATTTTAGTAAAATATAAAAAAAAAGTGTCTTAAATTAATTTAGCAAAAGGATACTTCCATCGATAGCACGATTTGCTTGCACGTTTCAATTGTGGCACAACTTTTAATATAATCGTTTGGTAAACACCTCTCAAGTAGTTCTTGTAATTCAAACGCATTTATAGTCTTATGTTCATCAGCCAACTGAACGAATTGCGATTCGTACTGGGCAAAGCTACTGGACTCCACGCCTGGTGGGGCTTTCAGTATGGCCGCCTTCAACATCTGTGGGGTGCAATCCAATACTTTCATTTTGAGTTGCTTCATAGAAAACACCCTTAGGGAAAAGTTGGCTTCTTGTCTGGGCTCGAAGGTAGTTGGGATCACTATGTAAGAACCAGCTTCTAGGTGACACCTGAAATTTTATTGTAAGTGTTATTTTTATTTAGTTTGAGAATGTGTAATAATTGCCAAAACATTTTTTTATATCGCATTGCTAATCAAAAATAGTAAATCATCGCTGATGTCGGCCTTACACTGTGCAAATTAGGCTTGTTATCTATATTATTTTTGAAATTAAACTTTGATAGTAAAAAGTATATCAGTAATTTAATAGAAACGTTACAAAACTTTGATATTTTATCTTTTATATAAATAATAATAATTTTTCGCTTAGCTATCAATATTTTTTACAACATATTAAATTCATTGAAATACTCACCTCTCACTAACTTGTCGGCTGTTCGTGTATTGCGAATTAATCGAACTTTTCGTTTTTTTAAAGAAAAGCGCCGAAGCAGTCTCAGTAAGTGGCTTAGGAATTTTGTAAATACTGAATCCTATTACTTTGGGTTCCATAATACTGTGTTGGTTCAGTGATATTATAGCAGTGTCTGATTCATTTAGCACTAATTGTATTTGAGGATTCATGTGAAATAAATCTGAAAGAAAAATATTTAAATATTAAAATTAAATCAGCTTCGTATCTTTTCTTCACTGTATCCCGCACACAACAGGATAGATATAGAGAACGTAGTGTTAAGACTCTTCGTTCCCCATTTTCCGAACTTTGGAGGCATTGTGGGGTGTTTACAGTCACACACGAGTGTCACTGCGCCACGGCTAGCCTCTTATAATACACCTATTATTAAGGTCGATAATAAAATTTACAAGTCTGAAGCCATTGTGGTACATTAGGGCAGCGTCTGAATATAAATTGATAGTTGTGGGTTCAATTTCCACTCGAAGGAATGAAGTATTCTTTTTTCGAAAAATTATATGAATAGTTTTCTCGTTCTGTTCTGTGTCTAGTTTGTTGTCTTTTTTAAAACCTTAACCAATGAATAAAAATAAATTTAAATCTTGACATATCCTCTCATAAGCTCAAAAAAAATTGTCCCAATATATTGCATATTTTATTTTTTTCTAAGTAATATTTTCACCACTTACTAACGTGATTTCTACAGCCGCCAGCGGTCACTCCTTTCTTCCACCGTCCTTGATGACTCTTCACTTGCCACTTTTGTTTGTCACCGAGCGACGTCTCTGCTTTACTCGTCTCCACGTCTAAATGCACCATCTCCACTCGGGAGAACATTGAAATAAAGTCGTTGTATAACATCCAAAATCCTTTTGAGGTTGACGTTAGTCTTTCCCGTTCGGACATTGGAATAGAACTCCAACTAGAACAAGTATATTAAATATCTAATGAATTCTTAATAAAATAGTATATTAATTTCTTGCTTTAGTGACGTTTAATTCCATTTTCCATTTTCTTTCCATTACGACATAGTTTTCGAAGGTCAACCGAGGTCTCCCTCCTCACAAGGTCATCATAAATCTTTTTTGCCATTCTTTCATCACTCATTCGTTCGACGTGCCCAAACCAACTGAGCACGTTCTTCTTCATTCACACCGTGACATCCTCGTATCTCTTCATAGCGGATTCGATCAGTTAATCCTACAAAGAGATCGCGTCTCCACGGCTTTCATCTTTCTTTCATTCTTCTCATCGTTTTTTCAAAAATTGTGCTCTTTTGTGTAAAAGTGTATATGTTATCGGAAATGTATGAAATCTAAGAATTGTATATAACTCCTAGGAAATGTATTTGTATACATTCTGAAGCTATTTAGGAAATGTACAAATTATTGTTTTAAAAAATATTTAATGCATACATATCCTAGGAGATATATACATTTCCTAGGTATTGTATAGAATTCCAATATCGTATTAGGAAATGTGTTAAAAGAATGTCTTCTGTAACACGTTGTTAAAATGAAAGTAATATTTTTTTATTAATCATGTCTAATATCATTTATTTCACACATTTCCGGTTTTAGGAATTTCATACATTTCCTAGGAATTGTATACAATGAGGGATTATATTCATTTCCGTTAACATATATTAAATATTTTGATTGAGTTTAGAAATATTTTACCTATACAGATATTCACTGTTCGAACCTTTAACGCCATTTCGTAAACTCTAATAATTAATTTTAAATATTTTATTAATTATGTAGAATTTATATAAAAATTATATTTTATTATTATGTTCTTTTAAGGACAGTAACAGTTACCTCGCGTGGTCTAAAACAAAATGTGTGATGTGAGTATCTCCTGGCGCTAGCGGTCTCGCCAAGCGCACAAAGTACACCGTTCCTTCAATAGTTTCTATCTGAAAAATGTATTGGCTTTATATAACAAAATATTTTTTTCAGATCGCCGTGGAGCAGCATCTGACTGTAAACGCGACGGTTGTGGGTTTGATTCCCACTCATTTTATATCAATAAGAAAAATAAAGAAAAAATAATAAATAATAATAAATAAATTAGTAGTGTTATATATGTCCTGGTAATTAATTTCTTATTAGGCTATCAAAATGTGAGAAAAAAATGGTAACTTACTTTTTCTACATTGTAAAGTCGATAATTCATGCCTGACTCTATACTTTTCACGGAATGCGTCGCTGCCTGTGAAAAATATTACTTTTTGTTAGGAAAAGTCTTATATTATTTTTGGATATTTTGGCGACATTTCGTCGTACCTTAAGTGTTAGATACTGAGAACAACGAGTGAGAAATTGAAACTCACTCGAAGAAATGAAATATTTGAAATTTTCATTTCCGCTCTGGTGGCTGGCAATGCGCGGCGTTGAGTTCCGCCACACAACATGCAATGCCTCTTGAATTCAGTGGCAAGTCGGTAACGGAACTATTTTATTGGACGGAGTATCTTAGCACTAGGTTCCCAGATTACCTCTGCAAACCCTGTTATGTGCGGCAAATAGAAAGAAAATTAAAAAAAAATCAAAAAGAAAGAAATTTTCAATTTGAACTAGTTCTTCCTGAGATGAGCTCTTTCAACCAAATAAACTCTTCTACTTTATAACAATAAATATAAAGAATGTCTTTATTTTATTTACTTACTAGGAAAAAAATAAAAAATATATATATCTAAATACATTCTTACATTAGGTAGCCTATAGGCTGTTACGACACTTGTAGTCTTCATAATACTATGTAGGGCAGCCGCGTCGTTGAAGTCGGTGATGTTTAGTGACTCTGTTATACCTCCAGTAAGATCTGCTAGACCATCTAGTAAATTGCCATATTTGAGTGCCTCGTATGAGCCGTGCATTCTGGAAAAATGCAACAATTATAGATTTTTTAAATTTCTCGAAATGTATTAGCGTACATTTCGTTGCTTAAATGATAATATATTAGCAGAGGCCAGTCGTGGCGCAGCGGCACGAAGTGTGACTGTATATAGACTGGTTGTGGATTCATTCCCCACTCGAGGAGAAGAAATATTTACTTAAATTTATATTTCCATTTCTTCGCTCTGGTGTCGAGGCAAAGCGCGGCGTTGAGTTCTGCCACTCAACACGCAATGCCTCCAGAATTTGGCAGAAAGTGGGGAACGGTGTGTCTTAACACTAGGTTCCCTCTGCCTACCCTGCTGTGTGCGGGAGACAGCGTGAAGCTGAAATGTATTAGCACTAGCTTTCCTCTGCAAAAAAGTTTCCCCTCTCTATTTGCGGAATAAGCAGAGGGAGCCTCAAGTTGCAAATCTGCTTATCACTACATAAACTTAGAATAAATTCATTTATTATAATAGAAAAAAATCTAAGCTACTTACTTAGCGTAAGCTTTCTCCAGAAGAGCAGGCCAAAGCTGTTCTGAGTTACTGCAGTGCATAAATGCTAGTTTCCCGTGTACAGTTGGTAAGCGGTCGTCCACTAACACTTCCACCCATTGTCCGCACCACCAAAGACGGAACCTGAAATAGGAAACGATAAAAATTAATAAAGGTTTAAGGTTAGAGAGGCAGATGGATACTTCAGTTGCCCTTTGAGTACAGAGTATTGTTGATACTGTAGAAAAGTCACGTAAACAGGATGAAGACCTCCCGAGGGTATGTGTTAAAAGACTGTGGACCAGGCGTAAGATGTATGCAGAAAATAATCAACGCATACGAGGATTCAAAACTTGGTGTTACATCAATCTGTGTTTTCCCACAGAAATTCGCTCTCGCTTAGTGCTCCTCTGGTCTATCACGATTAAATTGGACCTTTTTAAGTCTAGCAGTATCGTCTGTGCGTTATTTGTCAGTCACTTAGTAACAAAAGAAACTTATTATTATTAAAACAAATAAAAACTTAAATTAAGAGGTAAATTTATAAAATTAAAGCTTAATACTAACCTAAATATACCAGCATAATTAGTATCTATACGCTGATCAGCGGGGACGACTCTGTAAAAGAGTCCTTTACACAAATACAAAACTCCCACACACGAAAGTAGCCATTTATCGCCTGAAACAATCGAAAGGATTCATAGAAATATAACACTTTTTTTAATACGGCACAGCATATAAATGCTACGGTTGTGGCTTCTATTAAATACAACAAACCAGTGGCGTTGAGTTCCGTCACTCAACATATGCAGTGTCTCGAAAATTGGGGGAAAATTTGGAGAGATTTGAAGAGTGTCTTAATACTAGGTTTCTTCTCCCTTTCCTGCTCCATGTGGGATACAGCGTGAAGCTAAGTAAGTAAGTATGAAAAGAATATTAGAATTCTGATGATAGTGATTACAAAATTACTTCACAAAAAGGATGATAAATATTTAAAAAAAAGAAAGTTTCCTTTAGACTAGAAATTTCTAGGTTCATCGTCACTATTATACCGGACATTTTGTGCCTTAGTACGTATTATGCAAGTGATTGAACTGAATGAAGAAATTGTGGAAAATGAATGGCAGATGTTAAATAATAATGATTTACGTAATTCGTATTTAATTATTAACAAAGTGGTGGTCTTAGTTGCGTTCATAAAACCGTAATTTTTTGGGTAAGACAGAAAGATCCTGGTGTTAATAAAAATTCAGAATTAGTGACTTTTCTCTTTGCTCTAAGAGACTCCAGACCTACATATGTGATTTTACTTTCATATTCATATACTTGATATCTCCACAAGATCTTGATTAAAATGATCTTGACAGATTGACAGACAGACAGTCGGACGGACAACAAAGTGATCCTATAAGGATTCCGTTTTTTTCTTTTGAGGTACGGAACCCTAAAAGTATCTTTTTATATATTTATAAAAGGCGTTGCAACAGTAATTAAAAGGCAGAATGTGGAAGCAATAGTTTGCCCTTTAAAAGAACCTAAACCATATTAGTTGAAGGTTGGAGACCTTCAAGGTGACTTATATTAGTTCAAAGTCGGCGTAATTTATAGTCATTTATAGTAATATAAGCAGGACAACCTAACTAGCTTAAGCGGGAATTCTATCCGGACCCTCTAAATACTGTTCAGTGACGGAACTCAACGCCGCACTTTGCCTGGTTACCAGAGCGAAATTATTAAACATTTAATTTCCTCAGCTTCACACTGTATCCCGCACACAGCTGGATAGGTAGAGGGAACCCGGTGTTAAGACACTCTGTTTCCGCACTTTCCGCCAAATTCTGTAGTCACTGGATGTTGAGTGGCCTCATCAGTAACATGTTAACAATAATTAATATTATAATCGTTATAAAATATCAATTTAACTAACTTTAACTTTTTTGAAATTAAATATACTTTCAAATATGTATAATTTAAATTCCTAAGTAACAATTGATTCGCATATAGCAAATACCTATGTATGTGGCTACAAATAGCTTCGCTACAGCCAACTTGGATATGTTATTATACAATCGCATATATACGTAGGTACCGTTACGTCTCCCTTCACACGCCTTACTTCAATAAGTATGATTGATGGTGCTCCGAGAACATAATTGGTCTTATTAATAAATGTAGGTTCAAATTCCATTTGGAATATTTGTATGTATAACGGCCACAGATTTTTTTGTACAAAAAGCTCAAAATTTTTGCAATTTATGACAGTGACTCGAAGTAGGCTTAAAGGTAACTTTATGATGATGGAGTCGAAGGCACAGCCAATCTTTCGCGTGCTTAACTTTAGTAAATAACTTATACAATATATTACATTCGCTATGCTTATAAAATAATAATCAGTTTGACAGACATCTTGTTTAAATTTTTTCATTTGTTTTTCTTTTTTTTTCACTTAAGAAAATATTCTGAAGCCTTATAAGATAAGTGAAAACTAACATATTTTTTTAACCCATTACGTCCCTTTGATTGAACAGATTTGAATTAATTTTGTTATAAGTACTTATATTGTTTTGTCTACTTAAATATGTTTTTTATATAAAGAATTCATATTCTGTCTTAATAATTGTGAAGTTTTTATTATACCTTGAAGCACATACATAAGTTTACATAGACAGACAAAAGCTTAAAACTATTTAAATCTTTATATTGCATTCGCCATAGCAAATAGTTCAATCTGTACACTATATTATACAAATAATTAAATATAAATACATGAAAATATAGTATATAGGAAGATATTATAAAAATATTTTATTACATTTTATAACCTTTTTACTACTAATTCTATAAGAAGAAGTGCAACTTAACAATAATTTGATAACACGCCACAATTTTTTTTTATTTATCCCCTATTTAGAATACAGGGACCCCTGGATAGAATATTATTATAACCATATAAGTGTGTTTGTATTAATAACGATTAAGTATTAAAAATATCAGTCTAATAAATTAAATTAATAAACTGTTATATAGTTATTTAAGCAATTCGAAAACTTACCAAGTCTACCGGTCACCACGTCGAAGCTGTCGTTGTTGTCGAGTATAAACTTTGGGTTGGCGTACAACTCCTGTAACCAATTGTGAAATTTGTTAGAGAAATCTGGTTTTACGGAATTCGAAAGATACGAGCACTGTCTATAGATATCAATTAAATCGAAATATCTTTTTTAATATTATATATTTAGAATATATTAGTTGTATGTTTGTGTATTTTTTTGTTCTTTTTTCATGGTAAGTATCATGGTAGTATTGATTTTATTAAAAGTAAGGGTTTTTGATTCGGGATTTTTCATCAGGACTTTTGATTTCAATATTATTATAGCAGGGTAGACAGAGGGAACCTAGTGTTAAGACACTGCGTTCCCCACTTTGCGTCGAATTCTGGAGGCATTGCGTGTTGAGTGGCGGAAAGCAACGCCGCTCTTTGCCTCAACACCAGAGCAAATAAATGGAAATATAAATTTAAATAAATATTCTTTTTCTCGACTGGGGATCGAACCTACAACCAATCGCATTTACAGTCACACTTTGGACCCCTGCGCCACGGCTGTCTCCTTCATAAATTCTATTAACCATAAACCTACACGGCCATATATTCAAAGCTTTGTCTCTAAATAAATATCTTAGTTACCAAATCACGAACTTTATACGTAAAAATGGTGGGCGTTCTGTCGAAACTCGTAAAAAAACACCTTTTTTGATATTTGTTTATGTTTTGGGTATAAAGTGTGTGTATTTGATATTTTAAATTCCTTCATCTTGTTCATTTTTACTATGCAACGTTTTTATTTAATTGTGTAATTTAAAGATGCGATCATCGTGGCACAAATGTATCTTCAAAGTTGTTGTGGGTTCGAAATCAAATTTCTCGTATAGGAGCGCCCTTAAATATTTGTTTTATTCTGTTTCCTGGAATTTACAGAAATACATAATCTGTGAATTTGAAATGTCTAAGTATATGAGATACAGCCCGATGACGACGAATAGACAGACAGATAGAAAAACAGCGGAATCTTAGAAATAGGATGAAATGACCTTTATACAGAACTCAAAAAATATATATTGACTGACCATATAACTAATTAATATTAACTAATACCTTTAAAGTGACCAGCAAGTGCATACATATTCTCTCTACTTATTCTATAAAAATGTTTTTAAAGATCAAATGAAAACTCGTTATAGAATTTATACCATATTCTATAACAAATTATCATATAAAATGTGTTAAAATTGTTGCATATACTATTTACATATATGTGGGCGGTAGACGACCTTGCGGAGCAGGTAACACTGCTGTTCCCACCTAAGCTTTTATGTTGTAAAACCTAAAAAAAATACGCAAAACGTTAAAAGTAAATCTTGATAATAATAGTTACAGTAGAGACTATATACGTGACAGGTTGTGGGTTCGATTCTTAGTCGTGAAATGATATATTTAATATTTTCATTACTCCGCTTTTGTAGCTAGGCAAAGTGCGGCGTTGTTCCGCCGGCGGAAAGTAGGGAACGGTAAATTTTATGGGAGCACGTTGTCACTAGGTTCCCCATGCATAAGGTTCCCCATGCAAAAGGTGGGCAGGGTAGGTTCTGTGTGGGACAAAGAGTGAAGCTAACGAAATATTTTTTTAATGTTTAGTTTTAAAAATTTTAGAATTTTAAATAATTACCAATAAACCTGTTAGAAATCCGATATACATAGATAGCGTGCACAATTTAGTACAATGCTTCATGTAATATATAAGTAGCAGTAGTAGTCTAAAATTGTTTTTTTTTTTCTAATATATAGCATTTTTAAATTTTCTATTTACAGACAAAGTATAAAAAAAATTAAAAACCTACCAAATTTTAAGCCTTATTTATTGTGGAATTAAAAAAGATATTAAAAATATAGCTATTTCTTCAACTTGTTTCAAATATTAATTTATTTAAAGTAATTGGCAACAGGATTTTAAGATTTAATATTTACAAAACTTATACTGACTTAAGTAATTAACTTAAATATTTTTTTATAAACCATTTGACGGATACGACAACGTGAGCGACCGTCGTGTGACGAAAGCTAACCGAGGCCTTGAACACATTCAATCACGCAAATTGAAATTAGGCAATTTCTGCAATTCGTACCAACTCTATATAAATTATTTTTTGAATATAGAAAGATATATCTTTATGAAGGCCGTGGTAGCGCAGGGGCACCGAGGCAAAAGCGCGGCTTTGAGTTCTGTCACTGTTCACGCAATACCTCGTAAATTCGCCGGAAGGTGGGGAACGGAGTATTTTAACACTAGGTTGCCTGTGTCTACCCTGCTATATGCGGGATACAGCGTAAACAATATCTTTATTAATTTATATGATCAAATTCAACATTTTTCCTCTATAATAGGCAGAGGGAACCCAATTATATAAATGTAGTCATTCCCCTGAGTGGGGAACCATCTACAACCATCACGTTTGCGACCTTGTTTTTAAATAATGTATTAAAATACTTAGATTAAAGCAGCGTATAATTATGGTACTCCGTTTGACATTTCATCATTTTTTTTTGCCATTACCTGTCACCACCGGAAGTCAAAGCCACATCTGTCTCACCAGATATTAGAGTAATATCTTTAGATATATTATTATTATTAGTATCTGAGGCCAATCCTGGCGCAGGGGCACTAAGTGTGACTGTAAATCGACTGGTTCTGGGTTTGTGAAATATTTACTTTAAATGTATATTTTCATTTCTTCGCTCTGGTGTCGAGGCAAAGCGCGGCGTTGAGTTCTGCCACTCAACACGCCATGCCTCCATAATTCGGCAGAAAGTGGGGAACAGAGTGTCTTAACACTAGGTTCCCTCTGCCTACCCTGCTGTGTGCGGGGTACAACGTGAAGCTGATTTTTTTTTATCTTTAGATATAAAACGCTTATTCGTTAGTTCAAATTTACAAGCATAACATAATAAAACAACTCATAGAAATAGAAATATCTACATATAGATGATGGACATTCGAAAAAATATTCTCGTAAAATAGAAGAATTCGATCAAAATTTCAAAAAAACACTTTATAATCGGTATTTTTATTGTATTTCAGTGTTGTTTGTTACCACAAGTGGTCCCGCGGTCAGAATATTAAAGAAGAGCTCGGTAGCGCTACGTTGTTATAACGGTACGGCGCGCGTTCTTAACGTGCTCTTTCCTTTTCTAAAACGTGTCTGGAATTTACTTTATTTTAGTACTTACAAATCGAATACAACTACAAAGTTTATATGTTAATAGAATATTTTTTTGTATTATTATTATAGTTTGATATCTTAATTCATTTTTTATTTTCAACATCACACTGTGTATCTCATAGCGGGTTAAACAGAGGGAACGTAGGTTCAAAACACTTCATTTCTCACTTCCCATCCAATTTTTGGAGTATTTTGCGTAGAATTCATCGCCGCACTTTTTCCACTTACCAGGGCAAGGGAATGTACATAATTCAGTACCCCGAGTTAGAATCGAACCCACACGGGTCGCGTTTACAGTCGAGGCTTCGCCGCTACGATTGCGTTTCTTTTTTAGAAATATACAAAATGTATCTTCGTTTATAGGTTAAGCGCGGCGTTGAGTCCTGCCTCTTAACACGCAATGCCTCCAGAATTCGGCAGAAAGTGGGGAACGGAGTGTCTTAACACTAGTTAAGCTGACTTATCTTCGTTTATAATTGGACATGCAGTTTGCTCTTTTTTTTATGTTGCATTTCTTAGGTTTAATTAAATATATTGTAGTGTAGGAAAAAATAACAATATTCTATAGTATAGTATGTGATTATTTATTTCATAAAATATATCTGTATAGTTCATTTTTTATAAAAAATAAACTTACATTATTGATCGAAACGTTTCAAAATCAAGATACTAAGAACAATAATATAAATCATGCGCGTTATCGACAAAAATAGTATAACAGAGAACTCTATGTCAAGACATTCCGTTATGCTTCTTTCACATGAATTCGTAACACTGCATTTCGACTGCGTAACTCAACACTACGTTCTTCCTTACCAGAGTATGTCATTATCATCTGGCATAAATCTCAAATAAATAACCTTCTAAATATATGCTTATTTAGATGAATATACATAAAAAGAAAGGTGAAAGTAATGTAGTGGCCAGTGACCCACATATGACGCGATGATGCTCATTTACATACAATTTCGGCACTTACCTCTATCGTCTTGTAGATTACACGCGTTATTACTTAGACAAAATCTACATAAATACATATATTATGTAAATATTTTTTTTATTTTCACTCATCTCCTGGATGAGGGTGATGGCTTTTTGTTATACCAGACCAATCAAAGTTACTATTTTATAAATAGATTTTTTTTTATTAAAAAGACAAGGCAAACGAGCACGTGGGTCACCTGATAGTAAGTAATCACCACCGCTCACGACCCCGTGCGATACCAGGGGAGCTACAGGTGCCGGCATAGACGCGCTTTTTGAAGGTCGTTTCGACCTGGGAAAGCTACTGCTGGTAGGCCATTTCAAAGTTGCGTGGAGCGTGGAAGGAAGTTCCTACAAAACCGCACAATAGTGGAGTGTCACGTATCCAGATGATGTGGATGGTATTTAAGACCCTCCCCAATTTGCGATCGAATCCACAACAACAAGGTGTACCACACGTATAACGTGTACCTATATCTATATACCTATTTAGTTTTATAAATCATCGTTGTCATAAAAAAATATTCATTTGAAATGTAATGTGAATTGATTAATAATATTTTTTTGTTTTGATAACACTTCAATAGCGTACAATCAATAGTGCACAGTCACTCTATTACGTTGTTGATGTTTCCAAATATTTTAAGCCATAAAGCGCTGGTCAATACTAAAATATGATACAATCTTATATACTTTGTACTTAGGCCTGTATTTATTAACTGCTATTTACTCTGAGATCCATCTCGGAAGCGCTCTTTATATGAGATTTAAGAATAAAAACGGCATCTCAAAATCGATTACAGATTTGGGAGTGGTTTATAAACTTTTTAAGTGTGTAATAACTATATTTCATAAAACTGAACTTTTGTAACTAAAACATATAGACATTATCAATCGCTGGAGCCTAATTTTATATATAATAATATAAAATAAAATATATGTATATAATAAGGATGTAAAAAGTTTGGTATCCATATGTGGTATATATGGTATACAACTGTATGTACCAATAAGAATAAATAGTCACTCACTTTAGCTCGTTTCCATTCGAAAGTGAAGGGTGGGACTTGGTGGTAGAAAACGGAAGGTTGCACTGCGGGGAAGTCCGGGTCTTCCCAGAGCTCGTGCCTTTGAAGACAGCCTGCCTTGATGCGCTCGTACTCAGTCATTCTGTAACAATATTGGTATTAAGTTAAACGTGTATAATTTATTCTACAAAAAAAACTATTTTAAGATTTTTCCAGTATAGAAACCCTTATATACTGGAAAAATCGTAAAATAGTTTTTTTTTGTTGGCAGACGAAACCTTGTGCTATGTAACTCCGTTCCTCAAATGAAAATATATTAAACAAGACATTTTCTTACTCTGGTAATATTACGCAAAGGAATATCTCAAGAATTTAGTGGAATGTGGGAAACGGAATGGATGTCTTAAATAAAATAAAGTGTCTTAACACTAGGCTCCCTCTGCCAGCATGAATTCCACCGATTCCACCGATTGTGAATGGAGATCTAACTCACAAACGTCGCGTTGCCATCCAAACGCTGTTCCACTGCGCCACGACGGCCTCACCTTCCTAATACATATATATGTTCATAAATTTAAAATCTCTATATACGTAGTAAAGTATCTCTATATAAAATTTTAGAATTTTCTAATATATGTATGTACATTAGTAAAAAATCACTTAATTTCTGTCTAGTTACATAAAATAGAGTCTTTTTCAACCTTCAACTTCGAGCAATCTCTTTAAAATGGCGAATAATACAGTGCGGTTACAATAACAAGAAACTCTAATCGCTTATTACGTTATTGACATTGATGAAAAACAAAAATAGTTTAGCATTCATTCACAAGAAATTCTATTGTGAAACGAAACAATTGGTGGCATTACCATTGAACGGAGGAGAAAACTGAAATGGCGCTCACCGTTTGTGCATTCATATTATAAATTTACTATAATTTATTGGAGGCCGTCGTGGCCCAGGGGCACAAGAGTGTGACTGTAACGCGTTGGTTGTGGGTTCGATCCTCATTCGAAGAAATGAAATATTTATTTAAATTAATATTTCCATTTCTGCGCTCGGGTGTTGAAACAAAGAGCGGCGTTGAGCTCCGCCACTCAACACGCAATTCCGTAATTCAGTGGAAAGTGGGCAACGGAGTGTCTTAATACTAGGTTCCCTCTGCCTACCCTGCTGTGTGTGGGATACAGCGTGAAGCTGTTTTTATTTTTATATAATTTACTGGAATTATTCTATGAAATGTCTAATTGTATCTGGGATTTCGTTATTGGATGTTAAATTTACATAGTGAGTATATATTTCTAGCTTTGAAGATGACTCGTTTTTTTTTAGGAAAGGTAAAGACAATCTACATTAAAGATATGTCAATCTGTTTATTTGTCTATTTTTGAGACACTTATATAGCCTTGTCTAACGAGATCAAGATAGTAAAAGTTATTTATATTTATATGTAAAAGCGTTGGAATGTATGTACCTAAAATATATTTAATTTGGGAGTGTAAGGGAACTAAAGCTAAGCTAAAAGAGGATTTCTCGAAATTTCTACGACAACGAGAAAACCGTATTTTCTCCATAGCATATAATAAATTATATATTTTAATTATATATTGATATATAAATAAAAAAAAATATTCATAAAATAATCCAAAGAAAAAACAGAAAACAAAAGGACGCGGACCATCGATGTCCGTGTTATATTCTGTTTAATGAAAATAAGAAAAAACTATGACCATGACATACAGCTATAGTCGTTATCTGACTTGACCATTACGTCTAATACATTTTATACTTTAATCTGTATGTATACAGACGGCATCTAATAATAGTAAAATAAACATTATATTTCTCATACACTGTCTACATATAAAAGACTTAAACGCGCTCTGCTCGTTATTGCTTAATATTTATGTAATAATAATACCTATCTAGATATATCATATGACTCTCAGTTAATTTTACATTTCCTCCTATTGTACGGAATATTCTGTACAGGAGCAATGTTTGTGTTAAAATAATTTTTACTTTAATTGATAAAAATGAGGATGGTCTAAAAACGACAAAAATACATTTTTTTGAAATTTTAGAGTCAGCTTCACGTTGTATCCCACAAGTATTAGGGTAGGGGCACCTTCAGCAAATTTTTCGAAACATTCCGTGTTGAGTGGAGGAGCTCAACGCTGGATTTTTGCCATGGTACCGGACCGATGCAATAAATATTTTAATCATTAATAATTCCTTGAGTGGAGACCGAACCTACAACTTGTGCCACTATGCCACGACGGTCTCCTAGAATTAGAAGAATATTGTCTATCTTGTATAATTAGTCACATCTAAAAAAGTGAATATAAATACTTTATATTCAACTCTTTTGTCATTAAAATTCACGCACATTATATTGTTTACAGTGAAATGTTAACACATTGGTCTGCTAATGGCTCTCTGACTCGTAATGCTGATTTGACTCGTTAAATATAATGAACGATAACGACGACGGCTTTAACATCTGTAAGTAACGCGGCAAATTGTATATTTAATATTTTTTTTTGTTTCAAACACTTTGCAGTAGTCTATACTTGTGTATAATGCGGTTAAAGGGTTTCATTTAAAATGTGTAAAAATCTCGAAAATCAACAATCTTATTAGATATATTATATCATTGTATAATATTCTTTGTATAAATATATGGTTAGTCTAAAACCGGATATGCGGGTAAAACTGGGATATAATAGTATGGCTCTTTACGTGTTTTTGTATTATAAATTAAATCTTTTCTAAGTATAACTAATTTTAATGCCAATACATAGAATGTTAAAATTATTTGTAATGTTACAAGAACATAGTGTCAAGCCACTCCGTCCTCCGCTTTCCTCTTGATACCGTCACCGTACAACGCATATCAACACTGCACCTTGTCTAAGCGGGGATTCCTAAACTATCGCGATAACAGTCTAATGTATATTCTTCGTATATTCGACTCATTGGCTTCAAATTAAATATTTTGATGAAATATTAAAAATATATATATATTTATCATTTATATTATATGCAAATACTAAATAATGTACACATAAAAAAAATTCTAGATATTGTATTTTTTATTTTTATAAAAAAATATTCTTATTTTAACATACAAATGTGTCAAGTATTTGAGAAACACTCATAGTGACACCACGAGAGGTTGGTATAGATTCGATATAAGAGTAAACCTCTAACTGGTTTGTCATTGAAAACTTGATTAAGAAAGAAAGTTGACACTCACTGCTTAGCCTAAGCTTAAGCAAGAAACATTAAATTCTATATACCACTGACTATTAGAACGAGTTTAGTATAATATTTAATTATGGTTCTTTTTTTGTTTTTTATAAATACTCTTTTATTTATTCATTGAGGCATTGCGTGTTGAGTGGCGGAACTCAACACCGCACTTTGCCTCGATACCAGAGACTATTTAATGTTAATCTAACTTATACCCGTATTTATAAACCGCTCTCAAGTCTGAGATCAGTCTTAAAATGTCCTTTTTATTCATAAATTTTGAATCTAAGTATGAATACAGCACCTCAAGATTGATCTCAGACTTGAGAACGAGGTATAAATACGGGTGGTATTTATTATGAGATAAGTAACATTAATAAATTATATTGATAAAAAAGCTATACAAAAATAAATATATTTTTAAAAACGTAGATTAATATATATCATTAATTTGACAAAATGACTTTAATGGAGAAATCTAGATCAGCCGTTTTTACACTTCATACCCGATTAATTGTAGGCAGAGACCAGAGTGTATAATTTAATAAGATCTTAAATAAACAAAAAAAATAAATCAGCTTCACTAGTGCTAAGACACTCCACTCTCCAGATCTTTGGTTTTCGGGATTATAACACATTTTAAATGAAACTATATATTCAGATTAATCATAAACATGTTTTTAAAACCCGACGTTTCAAACATTTTGCATTCTACCCCCTTAACGGACAACTAGGAGGAATACTATACTAGAAAGTCCAGTTCTTCTAGGAAGGTTGTAGATAGGTATTAATTACATCACAACAAAAAACCAGCTTTTTATAAAAAGCTGGTTTTTTCTGTTTATAAACAGCGAAAAAAAAAATTATAAAATACTGTTCCCCAGTTTCTTTATAACAAATACTCGTACATGTATATTTTCACAAAGTTTCCACTTTTTCTTAATAATTATAGTATTTTACATAAAATTGTATAAGAAATGATAATTCGAAGCCGTCGTGCAAGTGCATACCATAAAATGGAACACCGACCCACATGCTCAACTCTCCACTCATTGGCGTGCACTGGTGAATGCATGGTGTCTGAACATTACAAATGATAAATATATATCTATACTATTATTATAAAGCTAAAGAGTTTGTTTGTTTGAACGCGCTGATCTCAGGAACTGCTTGTTCGGATAGAAAACACATTTTTGTATTGAATTTTGTCGATTTTGGCCCTATCTGAGCTCAGCGTTACTTCAGATATTTATTGTTGTGTATTTTTAGTCCTTAAGTTTATATTTGCTTTTAGATGTAAAAGTAGTTTGTAAGTTAAAAAAAAGATTTAATCGAAATTATTTTTTGTAGAGTTACTTTTAATTACATCCGTGTCGCGTTATACGAGTATGATCGATTTCAATAATCTGTTAATTTAATATTAGTGTCATTTATTTGTTGTACACTGTTTCTCTTATAATTTCTTGATACTGCAATACTTAATACATGCATTAAGAACTAAAATATATTTTAAAATAGGAATAACAAAATAAATTTAAATAAATACGTTATTTTGAGAAATTAATTATTTTAGTATT
>JAATLQ010038667.1:157639-230580 GCA_013421005.1 Heliconius erato x Heliconius himera
GAATTGTATAGAAGTTTTTTCGACTTTTCAAATACAAATAAGGTCAAAAGTAAACAGTATGGTCCAACCATGCAGGTAAAATTTGAATATACCGATTTCAAAGCAAAATATTTATAAATTCGTTAAATAATGTAAAATTTCTCAATGTTTGTGAATTAAGTTAAACGAGTCAAGCACGTGTGCGCATATCCGGTAGTATGCCAATTCTCATGATTTTAAGCTATAAGCGATAGCGTATAAATACTAAAATAATTAATTTCTCAAAATAACGTATTTATTTAAATTTATTTTGTTATTCCTATTTTAAAATATATTTTAGTTCTTAATGCATGTATTAAGTATTGCAGTATCAAGAAATTATAAGAGAAACAGTGTACAACAAATAAATGACACTAATATTAAATTAACAGATTATTGAAATCGATCATACTCGTATAACGCGACACGGATGTAATTAAAAGTAACTCTACAAAAAATAATTTCGATTAAATCTTTTTTTTAACTTACAAACTACTTTTACATCTAAAAGCAAATATAAACTTAAGGACTAAAAATACACAACAATAAATATCTGAAGTAACGCTGAGCTCAGATAGGGCCAAAATCGACAAAATTCAATACAAAAATGTGTTTTCTATCCGAACAAGCAGTTCCTGAGATCAGCGCGTTCAAACAAACAAACTCTTTAGCTTTATAATAATAGTATAGATATATATTTATCATTTGTAATGTTCAGACACCATGCATTCACCAGTGCACGCCAATGAGTGGAGAGTTGAGCATGTGGGTCGGTGTTCCATTTTATGGTATGCACTTGCACGACGGCTTCGAATTATCATTTCTTATACAATTTTATGTAAAATACTATAATTATTAAGAAAAAGTGGAAACTTTGTGAAAATATACATGTACGAGTATTTGTTATAAAGAAACTGGGGAACAGTATTTTATAATTTTTTTTTTCGCTGTTTATAAACAGAAAAAACCAGCTTTTTATAAAAAGCTGGTTTTTTGTTGTGATGTAATTAATACCTATCTACAACCTTCCTAGAAGAACTGGACTTTCTAGTATAGTATTCCTCCTAGTTGTCCGTTAAGGGGGTAGAATGCAAAATGTTTGAAACGTCGGGTTTTAAAAACATGTTTATGATTAATCTGAATATATAGTTTCATTTAAAATGTGTTATAATCCCGAAAACCAAAGATCTGGAGAGTGGAGTGTCTTAGCACTAGTGAAGCTGATTTATTTTTTTTGTTTATTTAAGATCTTATTAAATTATACACTCTGGTCTCTGCCTACAATTAATCGGGTATGAAGTGTAAAAACGGCTGATCTAGATTTCTCCATTAAAGTCATTTTGTCAAATTAATGATATATATTAATCTACGTTTTTAAAAATATATTTATTTTTGTATAGCTTTTTTATCAATATAATTTATTAATGTTACTTATCTCATAATAAATACCACCCGTATTTATACCTCGTTCTCAAGTCTGAGATCAATCTTGAGGTGCTGTATTCATACTTAGATTCAAAATTTATGAATAAAAAGGACATTTTAAGACTGATCTCAGACTTGAGAGCGGTTTATAAATACGGGTATAAGTTAGATTAACATTAAATAGTCTCTGGTATCGAGGCAAAGTGCGGTGTTGAGTTCCGCCACTCAACACGCAATGCCTCAATGAATAAATAAAAGAGTATTTATAAAAAACAAAAAAAGAACCATAATTAAATATTATACTAAACTCGTTCTAATAGTCAGTGGTATATAGAATTTAATGTTTCTTGCTTAAGCTTAGGCTAAGCAGTGAGTGTCAACTTTCTTTCTTAATCAAGTTTTCAATGACAAACCAGTTAGAGGTTTACTCTTATATCGAATCTATACCAACCTCTCGTGGTGTCACTATGAGTGTTTCTCAAATACTTGACACATTTGTATGTTAAAATAAGAATATTTTTTTATAAAAATAAAAAATACAATATCTAGAATTTTTTTTATGTGTACATTATTTAGTATTTGCATATAATATAAATGATAAATATATATATATTTTTAATATTTCATCAAAATATTTAATTTGAAGCCAATGAGTCGAATATACGAAGAATATACATTAGACTGTTATCGCGATAGTTTAGGAATCCCCGCTTAGACAAGGTGCAGTGTTGATATGCGTTGTACGGTGACGGTATCAAGAGGAAAGCGGAGGACGGAGTGGCTTGACACTATGTTCTTGTAACATTACAAATAATTTTAACATTCTATGTATTGGCATTAAAATTAGTTATACTTAGAAAAGATTTAATTTATAATACAAAAACACGTAAAGAGCCATACTATTATATCCCAGTTTTACCCGCATATCCGGTTTTAGACTAACCATATATTTATACAAAGAATATTATACAATGATATAATATATCTAATAAGATTGTTGATTTTCGAGATTTTTACACATTTTAAATGAAACCCTTTAACCGCATTATACACAAGTATAGACTACTGCAAAGTGTTTGAAACAAAAAAAAATATTAAATATACAATTTGCCGCGTTACTTACAGATGTTAAAGCCGTCGTCGTTATCGTTCATTATATTTAACGAGTCAAATCAGCATTACGAGTCAGAGAGCCATTAGCAGACCAATGTGTTAACATTTCACTGTAAACAATATAATGTGCGTGAATTTTAATGACAAAAGAGTTGAATATAAAGTATTTATATTCACTTTTTTAGATGTGACTAATTATACAAGATAGACAATATTCTTCTAATTCTAGGAGACCGTCGTGGCATAGTGGCACAAGTTGTAGGTTCGGTCTCCACTCAAGGAATTATTAATGATTAAAATATTTATTGCATCGGTCCGGTACCATGGCAAAAATCCAGCGTTGAGCTCCTCCACTCAACACGGAATGTTTCGAAAAATTTGCTGAAGGTGCCCCTACCCTAATACTTGTGGGATACAACGTGAAGCTGACTCTAAAATTTCAAAAAAATGTATTTTTGTCGTTTTTAGACCATCCTCATTTTTATCAATTAAAGTAAAAATTATTTTAACACAAACATTGCTCCTGTACAGAATATTCCGTACAATAGGAGGAAATGTAAAATTAACTGAGAGTCATATGATATATCTAGATAGGTATTATTATTACATAAATATTAAGCAATAACGAGCAGAGCGCGTTTAAGTCTTTTATATGTAGACAGTGTATGAGAAATATAATGTTTATTTTACTATTATTAGATGCCGTCTGTATACATACAGATTAAAGTATAAAATGTATTAGACGTAATGGTCAAGTCAGATAACGACTATAGCTGTATGTCATGGTCATAGTTTTTTCTTATTTTCATTAAACAGAATATAACACGGACATCGATGGTCCGCGTCCTTTTGTTTTCTGTTTTTTCTTTGGATTATTTTATGAATATTTTTTTTTATTTATATATCAATATATAATTAAAATATATAATTTATTATATGCTATGGAGAAAATACGGTTTTCTCGTTGTCGTAGAAATTTCGAGAAATCCTCTTTTAGCTTAGCTTTAGTTCCCTTACACTCCCAAATTAAATATATTTTAGGTACATACATTCCAACGCTTTTACATATAAATATAAATAACTTTTACTATCTTGATCTCGTTAGACAAGGCTATATAAGTGTCTCAAAAATAGACAAATAAACAGATTGACATATCTTTAATGTAGATTGTCTTTACCTTTCCTAAAAAAAAACGAGTCATCTTCAAAGCTAGAAATATATACTCACTATGTAAATTTAACATCCAATAACGAAATCCCAGATACAATTAGACATTTCATAGAATAATTCCAGTAAATTATATAAAAATAAAAACAGCTTCACGCTGTATCCCACACACAGCAGGGTAGGCAGAGGGAACCTAGTATTAAGACACTCCGTTGCCCACTTTCCACTGAATTACGGAATTGCGTGTTGAGTGGCGGAGCTCAACGCCGCTCTTTGTTTCAACACCCGAGCGCAGAAATGGAAATATTAATTTAAATAAATATTTCATTTCTTCGAATGAGGATCGAACCCACAACCAACGCGTTACAGTCACACTCTTGTGCCCCTGGGCCACGACGGCCTCCAATAAATTATAGTAAATTTATAATATGAATGCACAAACGGTGAGCGCCATTTCAGTTTTCTCCTCCGTTCAATGGTAATGCCACCAATTGTTTCGTTTCACAATAGAATTTCTTGTGAATGAATGCTAAACTATTTTTGTTTTTCATCAATGTCAATAACGTAATAAGCGATTAGAGTTTCTTGTTATTGTAACCGCACTGTATTATTCGCCATTTTAAAGAGATTGCTCGAAGTTGAAGGTTGAAAAAGACTCTATTTTATGTAACTAGACAGAAATTAAGTGATTTTTTACTAATGTACATACATATATTAGAAAATTCTAAAATTTTATATAGAGATACTTTACTACGTATATAGAGATTTTAAATTTATGAACATATATATGTATTAGGAAGGTGAGGCCGTCGTGGCGCAGTGGAACAGCGTTTGGATGGCAACGCGACGTTTGTGAGTTAGATCTCCATTCACAATCGGTGGAATCGGTGGAATTCATGCTGGCAGAGGGAGCCTAGTGTTAAGACACTTTATTTTATTTAAGACATCCATTCCGTTTCCCACATTCCACTAAATTCTTGAGATATTCCTTTGCGTAATATTACCAGAGTAAGAAAATGTCTTGTTTAATATATTTTCATTTGAGGAACGGAGTTACATAGCACAAGGTTTCGTCTGCCAACAAAAAAAAACTATTTTACGATTTTTCCAGTATATAAGGGTTTCTATACTGGAAAAATCTTAAAATAGTTTTTTTTGTAGAATAAATTATACACGTTTAACTTAATACCAATATTGTTACAGAATGACTGAGTACGAGCGCATCAAGGCAGGCTGTCTTCAAAGGCACGAGCTCTGGGAAGACCCGGACTTCCCCGCAGTGCAACCTTCCGTTTTCTACCACCAAGTCCCACCCTTCACTTTCGAATGGAAACGAGCTAAAGTGAGTGACTATTTATTCTTATTGGTACATACAGTTGTATACCATATATACCACATATGGATACCAAACTTTTTACATCCTTATTATATACATATATTTTATTTTATATTATTATATATAAAATTAGGCTCCAGCGATTGATAATGTCTATATGTTTTAGTTACAAAAGTTCAGTTTTATGAAATATAGTTATTACACACTTAAAAAGTTTATAAACCACTCCCAAATCTGTAATCGATTTTGAGATGCCGTTTTTATTCTTAAATCTCATATAAAGAGCGCTTCCGAGATGGATCTCAGAGTAAATAGCAGTTAATAAATACAGGCCTAAGTACAAAGTATATAAGATTGTATCATATTTTAGTATTGACCAGCGCTTTATGGCTTAAAATATTTGGAAACATCAACAACGTAATAGAGTGACTGTGCACTATTGATTGTACGCTATTGAAGTGTTATCAAAACAAAAAAATATTATTAATCAATTCACATTACATTTCAAATGAATATTTTTTTATGACAACGATGATTTATAAAACTAAATAGGTATATAGATATAGGTACACGTTATACGTGTGGTACACCTTGTTGTTGTGGATTCGATCGCAAATTGGGGAGGGTCTTAAATACCATCCACATCATCTGGATACGTGACACTCCACTATTGTGCGGTTTTGTAGGAACTTCCTTCCACGCTCCACGCAACTTTGAAATGGCCTACCAGCAGTAGCTTTCCCAGGTCGAAACGACCTTCAAAAAGCGCGTCTATGCCGGCACCTGTAGCTCCCCTGGTATCGCACGGGGTCGTGAGCGGTGGTGATTACTTACTATCAGGTGACCCACGTGCTCGTTTGCCTTGTCTTTTTAATAAAAAAAAATCTATTTATAAAATAGTAACTTTGATTGGTCTGGTATAACAAAAAGCCATCACCCTCATCCAGGAGATGAGTGAAAATAAAAAAAATATTTACATAATATATGTATTTATGTAGATTTTGTCTAAGTAATAACGCGTGTAATCTACAAGACGATAGAGGTAAGTGCCGAAATTGTATGTAAATGAGCATCATCGCGTCATATGTGGGTCACTGGCCACTACATTACTTTCACCTTTCTTTTTATGTATATTCATCTAAATAAGCATATATTTAGAAGGTTATTTATTTGAGATTTATGCCAGATGATAATGACATACTCTGGTAAGGAAGAACGTAGTGTTGAGTTACGCAGTCGAAATGCAGTGTTACGAATTCATGTGAAAGAAGCATAACGGAATGTCTTGACATAGAGTTCTCTGTTATACTATTTTTGTCGATAACGCGCATGATTTATATTATTGTTCTTAGTATCTTGATTTTGAAACGTTTCGATCAATAATGTAAGTTTATTTTTTATAAAAAATGAACTATACAGATATATTTTATGAAATAAATAATCACATACTATACTATAGAATATTGTTATTTTTTCCTACACTACAATATATTTAATTAAACCTAAGAAATGCAACATAAAAAAAAGAGCAAACTGCATGTCCAATTATAAACGAAGATAAGTCAGCTTAACTAGTGTTAAGACACTCCGTTCCCCACTTTCTGCCGAATTCTGGAGGCATTGCGTGTTAAGAGGCAGGACTCAACGCCGCGCTTAACCTATAAACGAAGATACATTTTGTATATTTCTAAAAAAGAAACGCAATCGTAGCGGCGAAGCCTCGACTGTAAACGCGACCCGTGTGGGTTCGATTCTAACTCGGGGTACTGAATTATGTACATTCCCTTGCCCTGGTAAGTGGAAAAAGTGCGGCGATGAATTCTACGCAAAATACTCCAAAAATTGGATGGGAAGTGAGAAATGAAGTGTTTTGAACCTACGTTCCCTCTGTTTAACCCGCTATGAGATACACAGTGTGATGTTGAAAATAAAAAATGAATTAAGATATCAAACTATAATAATAATACAAAAAAATATTCTATTAACATATAAACTTTGTAGTTGTATTCGATTTGTAAGTACTAAAATAAAGTAAATTCCAGACACGTTTTAGAAAAGGAAAGAGCACGTTAAGAACGCGCGCCGTACCGTTATAACAACGTAGCGCTACCGAGCTCTTCTTTAATATTCTGACCGCGGGACCACTTGTGGTAACAAACAACACTGAAATACAATAAAAATACCGATTATAAAGTGTTTTTTTGAAATTTTGATCGAATTCTTCTATTTTACGAGAATATTTTTTCGAATGTCCATCATCTATATGTAGATATTTCTATTTCTATGAGTTGTTTTATTATGTTATGCTTGTAAATTTGAACTAACGAATAAGCGTTTTATATCTAAAGATAAAAAAAAATCAGCTTCACGTTGTACCCCGCACACAGCAGGGTAGGCAGAGGGAACCTAGTGTTAAGACACTCTGTTCCCCACTTTCTGCCGAATTATGGAGGCATGGCGTGTTGAGTGGCAGAACTCAACGCCGCGCTTTGCCTCGACACCAGAGCGAAGAAATGAAAATATACATTTAAAGTAAATATTTCACAAACCCAGAACCAGTCGATTTACAGTCACACTTAGTGCCCCTGCGCCAGGATTGGCCTCAGATACTAATAATAATAATATATCTAAAGATATTACTCTAATATCTGGTGAGACAGATGTGGCTTTGACTTCCGGTGGTGACAGGTAATGGCAAAAAAAAATGATGAAATGTCAAACGGAGTACCATAATTATACGCTGCTTTAATCTAAGTATTTTAATACATTATTTAAAAACAAGGTCGCAAACGTGATGGTTGTAGATGGTTCCCCACTCAGGGGAATGACTACATTTATATAATTGGGTTCCCTCTGCCTATTATAGAGGAAAAATGTTGAATTTGATCATATAAATTAATAAAGATATTGTTTACGCTGTATCCCGCATATAGCAGGGTAGACACAGGCAACCTAGTGTTAAAATACTCCGTTCCCCACCTTCCGGCGAATTTACGAGGTATTGCGTGAACAGTGACAGAACTCAAAGCCGCGCTTTTGCCTCGGTGCCCCTGCGCTACCACGGCCTTCATAAAGATATATCTTTCTATATTCAAAAAATAATTTATATAGAGTTGGTACGAATTGCAGAAATTGCCTAATTTCAATTTGCGTGATTGAATGTGTTCAAGGCCTCGGTTAGCTTTCGTCACACGACGGTCGCTCACGTTGTCGTATCCGTCAAATGGTTTATAAAAAAATATTTAAGTTAATTACTTAAGTCAGTATAAGTTTTGTAAATATTAAATCTTAAAATCCTGTTGCCAATTACTTTAAATAAATTAATATTTGAAACAAGTTGAAGAAATAGCTATATTTTTAATATCTTTTTTAATTCCACAATAAATAAGGCTTAAAATTTGGTAGGTTTTTAATTTTTTTTATACTTTGTCTGTAAATAGAAAATTTAAAAATGCTATATATTAGAAAAAAAAAAACAATTTTAGACTACTACTGCTACTTATATATTACATGAAGCATTGTACTAAATTGTGCACGCTATCTATGTATATCGGATTTCTAACAGGTTTATTGGTAATTATTTAAAATTCTAAAATTTTTAAAACTAAACATTAAAAAAATATTTCGTTAGCTTCACTCTTTGTCCCACACAGAACCTACCCTGCCCACCTTTTGCATGGGGAACCTTATGCATGGGGAACCTAGTGACAACGTGCTCCCATAAAATTTACCGTTCCCTACTTTCCGCCGGCGGAACAACGCCGCACTTTGCCTAGCTACAAAAGCGGAGTAATGAAAATATTAAATATATCATTTCACGACTAAGAATCGAACCCACAACCTGTCACGTATATAGTCTCTACTGTAACTATTATTATCAAGATTTACTTTTAACGTTTTGCGTATTTTTTTTAGGTTTTACAACATAAAAGCTTAGGTGGGAACAGCAGTGTTACCTGCTCCGCAAGGTCGTCTACCGCCCACATATATGTAAATAGTATATGCAACAATTTTAACACATTTTATATGATAATTTGTTATAGAATATGGTATAAATTCTATAACGAGTTTTCATTTGATCTTTAAAAACATTTTTATAGAATAAGTAGAGAGAATATGTATGCACTTGCTGGTCACTTTAAAGGTATTAGTTAATATTAATTAGTTATATGGTCAGTCAATATATATTTTTTGAGTTCTGTATAAAGGTCATTTCATCCTATTTCTAAGATTCCGCTGTTTTTCTATCTGTCTGTCTATTCGTCGTCATCGGGCTGTATCTCATATACTTAGACATTTCAAATTCACAGATTATGTATTTCTGTAAATTCCAGGAAACAGAATAAAACAAATATTTAAGGGCGCTCCTATACGAGAAATTTGATTTCGAACCCACAACAACTTTGAAGATACATTTGTGCCACGATGATCGCATCTTTAAATTACACAATTAAATAAAAACGTTGCATAGTAAAAATGAACAAGATGAAGGAATTTAAAATATCAAATACACACACTTTATACCCAAAACATAAACAAATATCAAAAAAGGTGTTTTTTTACGAGTTTCGACAGAACGCCCACCATTTTTACGTATAAAGTTCGTGATTTGGTAACTAAGATATTTATTTAGAGACAAAGCTTTGAATATATGGCCGTGTAGGTTTATGGTTAATAGAATTTATGAAGGAGACAGCCGTGGCGCAGGGGTCCAAAGTGTGACTGTAAATGCGATTGGTTGTAGGTTCGATCCCCAGTCGAGAAAAAGAATATTTATTTAAATTTATATTTCCATTTATTTGCTCTGGTGTTGAGGCAAAGAGCGGCGTTGCTTTCCGCCACTCAACACGCAATGCCTCCAGAATTCGACGCAAAGTGGGGAACGCAGTGTCTTAACACTAGGTTCCCTCTGTCTACCCTGCTATAATAATATTGAAATCAAAAGTCCTGATGAAAAATCCCGAATCAAAAACCCTTACTTTTAATAAAATCAATACTACCATGATACTTACCATGAAAAAAGAACAAAAAAATACACAAACATACAACTAATATATTCTAAATATATAATATTAAAAAAGATATTTCGATTTAATTGATATCTATAGACAGTGCTCGTATCTTTCGAATTCCGTAAAACCAGATTTCTCTAACAAATTTCACAATTGGTTACAGGAGTTGTACGCCAACCCAAAGTTTATACTCGACAACAACGACAGCTTCGACGTGGTGACCGGTAGACTTGGTAAGTTTTCGAATTGCTTAAATAACTATATAACAGTTTATTAATTTAATTTATTAGACTGATATTTTTAATACTTAATCGTTATTAATACAAACACACTTATATGGTTATAATAATATTCTATCCAGGGGTCCCTGTATTCTAAATAGGGGATAAATAAAAAAAAATTGTGGCGTGTTATCAAATTATTGTTAAGTTGCACTTCTTCTTATAGAATTAGTAGTAAAAAGGTTATAAAATGTAATAAAATATTTTTATAATATCTTCCTATATACTATATTTTCATGTATTTATATTTAATTATTTGTATAATATAGTGTACAGATTGAACTATTTGCTATGGCGAATGCAATATAAAGATTTAAATAGTTTTAAGCTTTTGTCTGTCTATGTAAACTTATGTATGTGCTTCAAGGTATAATAAAAACTTCACAATTATTAAGACAGAATATGAATTCTTTATATAAAAAACATATTTAAGTAGACAAAACAATATAAGTACTTATAACAAAATTAATTCAAATCTGTTCAATCAAAGGGACGTAATGGGTTAAAAAAATATGTTAGTTTTCACTTATCTTATAAGGCTTCAGAATATTTTCTTAAGTGAAAAAAAAAGAAAAACAAATGAAAAAATTTAAACAAGATGTCTGTCAAACTGATTATTATTTTATAAGCATAGCGAATGTAATATATTGTATAAGTTATTTACTAAAGTTAAGCACGCGAAAGATTGGCTGTGCCTTCGACTCCATCATCATAAAGTTACCTTTAAGCCTACTTCGAGTCACTGTCATAAATTGCAAAAATTTTGAGCTTTTTGTACAAAAAAATCTGTGGCCGTTATACATACAAATATTCCAAATGGAATTTGAACCTACATTTATTAATAAGACCAATTATGTTCTCGGAGCACCATCAATCATACTTATTGAAGTAAGGCGTGTGAAGGGAGACGTAACGGTACCTACGTATATATGCGATTGTATAATAACATATCCAAGTTGGCTGTAGCGAAGCTATTTGTAGCCACATACATAGGTATTTGCTATATGCGAATCAATTGTTACTTAGGAATTTAAATTATACATATTTGAAAGTATATTTAATTTCAAAAAAGTTAAAGTTAGTTAAATTGATATTTTATAACGATTATAATATTAATTATTGTTAACATGTTACTGATGAGGCCACTCAACATCCAGTGACTACAGAATTTGGCGGAAAGTGCGGAAACAGAGTGTCTTAACACCGGGTTCCCTCTACCTATCCAGCTGTGTGCGGGATACAGTGTGAAGCTGAGGAAATTAAATGTTTAATAATTTCGCTCTGGTAACCAGGCAAAGTGCGGCGTTGAGTTCCGTCACTGAACAGTATTTAGAGGGTCCGGATAGAATTCCCGCTTAAGCTAGTTAGGTTGTCCTGCTTATATTACTATAAATGACTATAAATTACGCCGACTTTGAACTAATATAAGTCACCTTGAAGGTCTCCAACCTTCAACTAATATGGTTTAGGTTCTTTTAAAGGGCAAACTATTGCTTCCACATTCTGCCTTTTAATTACTGTTGCAACGCCTTTTATAAATATATAAAAAGATACTTTTAGGGTTCCGTACCTCAAAAGAAAAAAACGGAATCCTTATAGGATCACTTTGTTGTCCGTCCGACTGTCTGTCTGTCAATCTGTCAAGATCATTTTAATCAAGATCTTGTGGAGATATCAAGTATATGAATATGAAAGTAAAATCACATATGTAGGTCTGGAGTCTCTTAGAGCAAAGAGAAAAGTCACTAATTCTGAATTTTTATTAACACCAGGATCTTTCTGTCTTACCCAAAAAATTACGGTTTTATGAACGCAACTAAGACCACCACTTTGTTAATAATTAAATACGAATTACGTAAATCATTATTATTTAACATCTGCCATTCATTTTCCACAATTTCTTCATTCAGTTCAATCACTTGCATAATACGTACTAAGGCACAAAATGTCCGGTATAATAGTGACGATGAACCTAGAAATTTCTAGTCTAAAGGAAACTTTCTTTTTTTTAAATATTTATCATCCTTTTTGTGAAGTAATTTTGTAATCACTATCATCAGAATTCTAATATTCTTTTCATACTTACTTACTTAGCTTCACGCTGTATCCCACATGGAGCAGGAAAGGGAGAAGAAACCTAGTATTAAGACACTCTTCAAATCTCTCCAAATTTTCCCCCAATTTTCGAGACACTGCATATGTTGAGTGACGGAACTCAACGCCACTGGTTTGTTGTATTTAATAGAAGCCACAACCGTAGCATTTATATGCTGTGCCGTATTAAAAAAAGTGTTATATTTCTATGAATCCTTTCGATTGTTTCAGGCGATAAATGGCTACTTTCGTGTGTGGGAGTTTTGTATTTGTGTAAAGGACTCTTTTACAGAGTCGTCCCCGCTGATCAGCGTATAGATACTAATTATGCTGGTATATTTAGGTTAGTATTAAGCTTTAATTTTATAAATTTACCTCTTAATTTAAGTTTTTATTTGTTTTAATAATAATAAGTTTCTTTTGTTACTAAGTGACTGACAAATAACGCACAGACGATACTGCTAGACTTAAAAAGGTCCAATTTAATCGTGATAGACCAGAGGAGCACTAAGCGAGAGCGAATTTCTGTGGGAAAACACAGATTGATGTAACACCAAGTTTTGAATCCTCGTATGCGTTGATTATTTTCTGCATACATCTTACGCCTGGTCCACAGTCTTTTAACACATACCCTCGGGAGGTCTTCATCCTGTTTACGTGACTTTTCTACAGTATCAACAATACTCTGTACTCAAAGGGCAACTGAAGTATCCATCTGCCTCTCTAACCTTAAACCTTTATTAATTTTTATCGTTTCCTATTTCAGGTTCCGTCTTTGGTGGTGCGGACAATGGGTGGAAGTGTTAGTGGACGACCGCTTACCAACTGTACACGGGAAACTAGCATTTATGCACTGCAGTAACTCAGAACAGCTTTGGCCTGCTCTTCTGGAGAAAGCTTACGCTAAGTAAGTAGCTTAGATTTTTTTCTATTATAATAAATGAATTTATTCTAAGTTTATGTAGTGATAAGCAGATTTGCAACTTGAGGCTCCCTCTGCTTATTCCGCAAATAGAGAGGGGAAACTTTTTTGCAGAGGAAAGCTAGTGCTAATACATTTCAGCTTCACGCTGTCTCCCGCACACAGCAGGGTAGGCAGAGGGAACCTAGTGTTAAGACACACCGTTCCCCACTTTCTGCCAAATTCTGGAGGCATTGCGTGTTGAGTGGCAGAACTCAACGCCGCGCTTTGCCTCGACACCAGAGCGAAGAAATGGAAATATAAATTTAAGTAAATATTTCTTCTCCTCGAGTGGGGAATGAATCCACAACCAGTCTATATACAGTCACACTTCGTGCCGCTGCGCCACGACTGGCCTCTGCTAATATATTATCATTTAAGCAACGAAATGTACGCTAATACATTTCGAGAAATTTAAAAAATCTATAATTGTTGCATTTTTCCAGAATGCACGGCTCATACGAGGCACTCAAATATGGCAATTTACTAGATGGTCTAGCAGATCTTACTGGAGGTATAACAGAGTCACTAAACATCACCGACTTCAACGACGCGGCTGCCCTACATAGTATTATGAAGACTACAAGTGTCGTAACAGCCTATAGGCTACCTAATGTAAGAATGTATTTAGATATATATATTTTTTATTTTTTTCCTAGTAAGTAAATAAAATAAAGACATTCTTTATATTTATTGTTATAAAGTAGAAGAGTTTATTTGGTTGAAAGAGCTCATCTCAGGAAGAACTAGTTCAAATTGAAAATTTCTTTCTTTTTGATTTTTTTTTAATTTTCTTTCTATTTGCCGCACATAACAGGGTTTGCAGAGGTAATCTGGGAACCTAGTGCTAAGATACTCCGTCCAATAAAATAGTTCCGTTACCGACTTGCCACTGAATTCAAGAGGCATTGCATGTTGTGTGGCGGAACTCAACGCCGCGCATTGCCAGCCACCAGAGCGGAAATGAAAATTTCAAATATTTCATTTCTTCGAGTGAGTTTCAATTTCTCACTCGTTGTTCTCAGTATCTAACACTTAAGGTACGACGAAATGTCGCCAAAATATCCAAAAATAATATAAGACTTTTCCTAACAAAAAGTAATATTTTTCACAGGCAGCGACGCATTCCGTGAAAAGTATAGAGTCAGGCATGAATTATCGACTTTACAATGTAGAAAAAGTAAGTTACCATTTTTTTCTCACATTTTGATAGCCTAATAAGAAATTAATTACCAGGACATATATAACACTACTAATTTATTTATTATTATTTATTATTTTTTCTTTATTTTTCTTATTGATATAAAATGAGTGGGAATCAAACCCACAACCGTCGCGTTTACAGTCAGATGCTGCTCCACGGCGATCTGAAAAAAATATTTTGTTATATAAAGCCAATACATTTTTCAGATAGAAACTATTGAAGGAACGGTGTACTTTGTGCGCTTGGCGAGACCGCTAGCGCCAGGAGATACTCACATCACACATTTTGTTTTAGACCACGCGAGGTAACTGTTACTGTCCTTAAAAGAACATAATAATAAAATATAATTTTTATATAAATTCTACATAATTAATAAAATATTTAAAATTAATTATTAGAGTTTACGAAATGGCGTTAAAGGTTCGAACAGTGAATATCTGTATAGGTAAAATATTTCTAAACTCAATCAAAATATTTAATATATGTTAACGGAAATGAATATAATCCCTCATTGTATACAATTCCTAGGAAATGTATGAAATTCCTAAAACCGGAAATGTGTGAAATAAATGATATTAGACATGATTAATAAAAAAATATTACTTTCATTTTAACAACGTGTTACAGAAGACATTCTTTTAACACATTTCCTAATACGATATTGGAATTCTATACAATACCTAGGAAATGTATATATCTCCTAGGATATGTATGCATTAAATATTTTTTAAAACAATAATTTGTACATTTCCTAAATAGCTTCAGAATGTATACAAATACATTTCCTAGGAGTTATATACAATTCTTAGATTTCATACATTTCCGATAACATATACACTTTTACACAAAAGAGCACAATTTTTGAAAAAACGATGAGAAGAATGAAAGAAAGATGAAAGCCGTGGAGACGCGATCTCTTTGTAGGATTAACTGATCGAATCCGCTATGAAGAGATACGAGGATGTCACGGTGTGAATGAAGAAGAACGTGCTCAGTTGGTTTGGGCACGTCGAACGAATGAGTGATGAAAGAATGGCAAAAAAGATTTATGATGACCTTGTGAGGAGGGAGACCTCGGTTGACCTTCGAAAACTATGTCGTAATGGAAAGAAAATGGAAAATGGAATTAAACGTCACTAAAGCAAGAAATTAATATACTATTTTATTAAGAATTCATTAGATATTTAATATACTTGTTCTAGTTGGAGTTCTATTCCAATGTCCGAACGGGAAAGACTAACGTCAACCTCAAAAGGATTTTGGATGTTATACAACGACTTTATTTCAATGTTCTCCCGAGTGGAGATGGTGCATTTAGACGTGGAGACGAGTAAAGCAGAGACGTCGCTCGGTGACAAACAAAAGTGGCAAGTGAAGAGTCATCAAGGACGGTGGAAGAAAGGAGTGACCGCTGGCGGCTGTAGAAATCACGTTAGTAAGTGGTGAAAATATTACTTAGAAAAAAATAAAATATGCAATATATTGGGACAATTTTTTTTGAGCTTATGAGAGGATATGTCAAGATTTAAATTTATTTTTATTCATTGGTTAAGGTTTTAAAAAAGACAACAAACTAGACACAGAACAGAACGAGAAAACTATTCATATAATTTTTCGAAAAAAGAATACTTCATTCCTTCGAGTGGAAATTGAACCCACAACTATCAATTTATATTCAGACGCTGCCCTAATGTACCACAATGGCTTCAGACTTGTAAATTTTATTATCGACCTTAATAATAGGTGTATTATAAGAGGCTAGCCGTGGCGCAGTGACACTCGTGTGTGACTGTAAACACCCCACAATGCCTCCAAAGTTCGGAAAATGGGGAACGAAGAGTCTTAACACTACGTTCTCTATATCTATCCTGTTGTGTGCGGGATACAGTGAAGAAAAGATACGAAGCTGATTTAATTTTAATATTTAAATATTTTTCTTTCAGATTTATTTCACATGAATCCTCAAATACAATTAGTGCTAAATGAATCAGACACTGCTATAATATCACTGAACCAACACAGTATTATGGAACCCAAAGTAATAGGATTCAGTATTTACAAAATTCCTAAGCCACTTACTGAGACTGCTTCGGCGCTTTTCTTTAAAAAAACGAAAAGTTCGATTAATTCGCAATACACGAACAGCCGACAAGTTAGTGAGAGGTGAGTATTTCAATGAATTTAATATGTTGTAAAAAATATTGATAGCTAAGCGAAAAATTATTATTATTTATATAAAAGATAAAATATCAAAGTTTTGTAACGTTTCTATTAAATTACTGATATACTTTTTACTATCAAAGTTTAATTTCAAAAATAATATAGATAACAAGCCTAATTTGCACAGTGTAAGGCCGACATCAGCGATGATTTACTATTTTTGATTAGCAATGCGATATAAAAAAATGTTTTGGCAATTATTACACATTCTCAAACTAAATAAAAATAACACTTACAATAAAATTTCAGGTGTCACCTAGAAGCTGGTTCTTACATAGTGATCCCAACTACCTTCGAGCCCAGACAAGAAGCCAACTTTTCCCTAAGGGTGTTTTCTATGAAGCAACTCAAAATGAAAGTATTGGATTGCACCCCACAGATGTTGAAGGCGGCCATACTGAAAGCCCCACCAGGCGTGGAGTCCAGTAGCTTTGCCCAGTACGAATCGCAATTCGTTCAGTTGGCTGATGAACATAAGACTATAAATGCGTTTGAATTACAAGAACTACTTGAGAGGTGTTTACCAAACGATTATATTAAAAGTTGTGCCACAATTGAAACGTGCAAGCAAATCGTGCTATCGATGGAAGTATCCTTTTGCTAAATTAATTTAAGACACTTTTTTTTTATATTTTACTAAAATATAGCTTTATTTTCTATGTTTGTTCGTTTTTAGAGATTAGGTGTGCTCAGTAGAGGAAAATTATTTTTAATATATTCATTTTTTCGAATTTGGACTATACTCACAACCTTTGCAAATCCCTGGGCAAACATGGCCCTAAAATCTAAAAACAAAAGTAACATGGTTTTTTTAACGAAAAGACAGCACTACCTTTTAAACCGGTGGTAGCGACTTTTTAATTCGCATAATAAAAACCGTTCTTACAAATGTAAGTGCATTAACTTATCGTGGTCTTGTCTTATAACAGATTTACTTTTTCTTTTTATTTTAAATTGAAAAATATAATTCCTCAACCTCTCATCCAGAAAGACGGCTCGGGTCGTATAACACTAAGCGATTTCAAAGACCTAATTTGCAGTCTAAAGCACTGGCAGGTAGTGTTCAGAAACTACGCGCCTGAGAAAATGAGTGTCCTAAAAATAGAGAAGTTCCGGGACGCGCTACGAGATGTCGGCTTCGTGATACCGGAGAGAGCACTGTCACTGCTTGTATTGAAATATATGAGGAAAGATGGGATGCTGCGTTTTGGAGATTTCGTATCTGCGGTTGTGCTACTTCATAGAGCATTTCGTGAGTTATTATTGTGTGTAAAAGTAATTATTGTATAAAAGTTGACGACTTGTAGGTACTTTTATTTTTGTCTCTCTATTTAAAATTCACTTCTTAAATATATCGGGATTACTTTAAAAAGTCTCTATATGTTACCCTGAATAAAACAGTGAATAAAAAAATATATTTAACCCTCATTACCCTCATTCATACATACTATAAAAATAGCAAGACGAAGAAAGGCCGTATTATATATAAAAAAAAATTAAGCCCACGAACATCTCGTGGTAAGAGGTAACATACTTTACTCCATATCATATTTCAGATATGTTCTTCAGTAACTTCTCCACGAGTACATTGAAAGTTAATTTAACTTTTTCAGAGGTAGGTAACGAATATGTAAGCTAAATTTTACTATATAAAAAATCCACATATAAGATAATATTAATACTAACCATTATTTAATAAAATTATTAATATATGAAATTATTCCCTTTGAGGATTTTTGGCTAAAGAGGTTTTTGGCTGGACTTGAACCAATTACCAACGTGTAGTCTGATACTGTTACCGAGTCCTAATTGCGCCATGATAGAGTTTAGCTAATTCGATTATATTTTTTAATAATTTTTGGTTATTTTGTTTCAGTGGCTGAAATCGGCTTTCACATGCTAATGCTGAGATAGGCTGTACAGGATTGAGTTTAAAAAAAATCGTTGTGTACATAATAATTTTAAGAATTATAAAAATCACATCATAAGTAAATAAAAGGTTATCATTTCTGTAATATTTTATTTAAGTTAGCTTTTAGATTAATTTTAAACTCCACATCATTTTGTCAATCTAAAAGAAGAAGTTACGAATAATTTTTGTATTTTTTTTCTTCGTAATTAATTCTAATATGGAAAGAACTATAGATACGTGTCCAACAATTGCTACTTTCTTAAATATTCTTACAGCATTAGTTTATTGCTGAAATGGAACTTCACAGATAAAATATTTAAAAAATACTTTTCAAGAAGAAATGGTTCTTTTTTTTTACTTTTAACCCATTTGTTTATCTACCCACAAGGTCTTTATCAAAGGAGACTGAAACTATTCCATACATTTTTGGGCCCAGAATGTAAAGATATGAAAATGGTATGATTTAATAGATTTAGGTACATGATTCTCTTCCTGAAATCTATATAAATTTTGGCAATCTGAGAGCTGAGTTATTAGAGATTAAATAAAAGTGAGGTTAAGTTCGCAGCACAATTTCTTGAATACCAACTTCTATAAAATATGTGATTACTGAGTTGTTTAAGCATTAATGTTTATTATTTATAAATAAAACACATTTTAATGAATATTTTATTCTTCTTCTATTATATATTATTAAAATGTCATCTAAGAAGTGTGCAGGTGGAACTAAATTATTGTGATATCTAGCCCAACTAAGGTATGGTACCTTATATATATAATACTCATAACATGAGCACAGCAGCCTACCAGTCGTCTTCCTACAATACAATTGCAGTATTTCATAGCAATAGCTTCCCTTCCTCTACGAAAGCTGTCAACTAAAATGTAACAGAAATATATTTTCCTGCTTATATGTCGGGATTATATCACACCTCTAAGTAACCAGGTTGTGGTGGTTTTCATCGTCTAAAGGTCGTCGGACTAGGGTATTGCAGTGTCCATTGACTATCCCACAATTCACACAGCGATTCATATCCACAGCGTGGCGGTCGTAAGATCCAAAAGATTTCAAAGTCTAGTGAGGGTCGTACAAAGTAGACAGAGTCAAAATCAGAGAAAAACAAAGCAGTAGTCGTTGAAAATATCAAACAAACGGGAAAACATTCAAAACATCGATGCGTTATGACACGAACGTAATGACAGAAGCAAATGTTTTTTTTAATGTTTTTTATTTAATGGCCTGATTTTGCGATGACAAACAGAAGCAAAAATGCAAAAAAATCATTAGACAAGATGTGATTGTCAATCAGCTGTCACATCTCTGATTTAAAATATGATTGATTTTAATCGATTAAGGATCTAAATCTTATTTTTTTCTTCACTTCCAGAATGTCAATTAATTTATTATTTGCTATTCTAAAAATAAAAAAAAAATGTATTTTTTTAGATCACATCTCAATTCTTTACGTGGTGGCCCAAAAGTTTCATTCTCCTTTATTAAATTAAGGTAAACTTTATAATATGTGATATTTATAGGAAATTTTATTAATAAGTATTCCTTCTAGTAAACAATACTACGATCTCTTTATCATTAATATGATAATTATATTTTTTACAACTTATCTATGATTTTAAGTTGAAAATATTATATCTTTATATTTATTACTTACACATTAAAATTTACAATTGTCAATGACGTCTGGCATAAAAGACGAAGAAAAAACTTCAGCTTAATTGAGAAAGCTGTGTGTGTCACTTTAAAGTTATTGTTCAAACACACTGGGCCAACATACATAAAAAATATATTTTAAATATAAACGTTCCCCAATAGCAATTTGTGAAATACAACCATCATAATCAGTCAAACTTATATTACTTTAATATCTGACTTAATGCTATTCCAGATCAATTTCCTTGTGTTAACTACACAAGGAAATTGATCTAGAAATAATGAAAGTAATGTTTTCATTTTAAATATCAAAGCTGCAATTTTCTTAAACATTATTTATTGTGTATTTATAAAAAAATCTATTTTCATATTTTAAAAAACACCACGCTATAAATATATGGATTTAAGTAAATAAATTGATTGTATTCTTTCACTCAATTCAAGTTTAATATTAATTTTGTATTAAAGTATTCTTTTTAAAAATATGCAGGAAATATTCAATGCTGGAACTAAACATGGTGTTAAGGAAAATATTCCATCAGTACTTATTTTGGAGAAAAAATTTAAATGTACTAAATAATGTTAATAAAAGTTTTTTTATTAAAACATATTGTATATTTGCATATAAAGAAAAGCATTTATTGTGAGAATCTTATTTAGAAATTATTAATTGTACCTACTGTTAAATAAATAAAAAAAATAAGTTTTGACTTTCACTCATAACTTCCTCAAAATATTATGACTTAAATATTATAATTATATTGCAATTATGTATGTAAAATAAAGTGTGAAAATAGTGAAGGCAGAGGTGAGGCAATCTTGGCACAATGAGACAGTGTGTAATTGCAAATAGTAATAGGGTTGTGAGTTCGATCTCCAATTATCAATCTCATTTCAAAGTTCATATAGATTAAGATTTGATGTCTGCCACTTACAATATGGTCCATAAGTAGTGGCCAACCTAAAGTTACGCCTTTTGAACTTTTGTAAATTGCAGAGGTAGAACATAATTTAAAGTAAGAAAAATCCTAAAATAAAATCTGCACAGACATAGCTCTACAAAGTACTTCAGGGTAGTCACAACTTGTCGACCATACTGTTACATGAAATGTCTCAAATCGAAGTAGAACATAGAGTATATTGACACTGCATTCCTGCTACAAATGCCAGACCCAGTGTGATGCTTTAAGAATTTAAAAGAAAGAAATTTTACCAATTCACATAAAATTAAATATTAAAAAAATAACACTTAAATAAGTTGTAATATTAATAAAAAAAATCATTAACAAAAGAAACAAAATGGCTACAACAAAATGATTAAATAACATGAAAAAGAATCTTACAACACAGGTTAAAGTAATTGTGTTATTCACAAAACAATATGTAAATTGTATAATAGCAATATCTCATAAGCAAATTCTCAACAGAGACAAAATTTAAAGCTTACATTAAATATAGCAGCATTTTACAATTTCGAAAATTAATTTGTATTCTCTACATATGAAATAAAATAAATTTCTATTAATAAATAATAAACTGATCTCTTTTTTCTTCTACACTGTCAAATGGTAAAGTATGTAAAAAATGTACAATTATTATGCAAGCACCTACACTTAACTGTATAATAAATAGTTAAAAATAATAAATGTAAATAAACTAACAATGGAATAATATAGAAGCCAATAAAGCTATTTCCATTAAGATTGATAAAATTAAATTAGCTTCACGCTGTATCCCGCACACAGCATGATAGGCAGAGGGAACTTAGTGTTAAGACACTCCTTTCTCCACTTTCTGCTGAATTCTGGAGGCATTGCGTGTTGAGTGGCAGAACTCAACGCCGCGCTTAACCTCGACGCCAGAGCGAAGAAATGGAAATATAAATTTAAGTAAATATATAGAACCAGTCGGTTTTGCATACCTTGTGCCGCTGCGCCATGACCGGCCTCAAATAAATAAGATTGATATTCGGAAAATAAAATTTTAGCAATAGCACCAAAGTGGCACCAAATAGCACCAAAATGGTCAATAATAACAATAAAAGCAAAATATTCACATAACTACATTAACTAAAAAAATATATAATTATTTAAAATGGATATTGCTCTACTAGGCTTTATATGATTCAAGTATCCAATGTCTTAATATAATCTAACTGCCATTGCTATGTTTATTGCCTTTTTCCTTTATATCACTTGGAACTTCTTCAGTTTCAAATGATGCAGCTTTATGTAACTCATATAATTGCACTAATTGTTCATCACTCATATAGTCCAACATTTTAGGATCAAGGTATTGACCTACAGTCTTCTTTTTCACTTGATGCAGAGGTTTTGTTTGCTTAGCCAAATTTATTGCATAGTCCTAGAAAAATAATATACATAATAAAGGATTACATTACAAGACATTAGGATGTTTTCTTTTGTAAATAACCCACTACAAAATACAACTCACAGTCCATTCAGTAAGAAAAGTCTTGGCTTCTGCAGGGTTGCAATTTTTATGACGTTTAAATTCTTCTCTAGCGTAATTGTCTCCTAGTATACGCAATTCATCTGGTAAAGCCCGGTGGACACGAAATATAAGCTTATACAGCATTCTAACTCGTGAGACGTGATTTGGAGCAAACATATTCAATATTTATAAAAAAAACTGATCAGATGTTTATATCTTCAAACCTGTCAAACAAAAATATAACGATTTAATTTAAAAAGAAATAAATTAATCAATATAGTATTATATGATTATGTTACATAAATTATTTATATGGACTAGTAGATCTTCTGCGCATTATCCTGAATGACAATTTGATAATATTAAAGATTAATACAATATAAAAAAGCCAAATAGAAAAGACTTATGAGAATGTTAAACGAAATTAAAGACATTTAAGTATTATTAATAACTTGTAATAAAATTTTGAACTACTTGTTTAGTGCAATATACAGAAATGTCTTTTGTCAAATGACAATTTAATTCTGACACCTGTCATATACCTTTTCGTAATGATTGACACAGACTTAAAATAATTTCTTAAAAAAATATTGCGCTGTAGCGACCAAATGAATTAGAGATATAAAGTTTAAATTTGCTCTTTGGGACTTTAAGAGTGTATTTAAGTAAACTATAACAAAAAAGGCGTGAAAAAATATAAAAAAGCATAAATCCCTAAAAAGATATTCTTTTTATTATCACCATTGATTTTCCTTGTCTTCTGCTTCTCTTGCTTTCAACTATCATAGCCTGTACTTCTTTAACTGGATCGAGTATGCTGATTGTATGTTGTGCAATTTTCCTGAGTCTGTTGATAATGAGAACATCATTTTTTATAATGATCGGCTTGTCTCTGGCATTTTATCTGCGGCAGATTCTCACATCTCCAAAAAACATTCCATTCAGAATCAAATGTTTTTCAACCCCTGGTGGGATTAGGAATGCTCTGATTCCGTCGAGCGGCGAACATCTGCCGAGGTGTAATACGCAGTCTCTGTGACAATGGAGAAATACGTTGAGTATCAACTTAACGATAAGAAATTAAGAAATTTGATTTGGAGGAATAAATATTGGTTGGGCATTTTCGCTCCTCTTCCTCACTTGTCTCGACAAATGTTAAGAGATTTCACCGGTCACTTAACAATGTCGATAGTCCTAATTCCAATAATCCTTCTATTTGATTATATTAATGATTATGCAGACAAATTGGCTTCTCCTTTTGTTCCATCACACCTTACATCGACGCTGATTGAATCTACAAAGGAAATAGATGCTTCATTTTCCTTTGAAGAAGTCAAAATCGTCTTAGGCCAAGATGGTGTCTATTATTATTTTATTACTAGTCTTAATAAAAAGGCTAAACTCATCTTTTTAAATATAATTAATAATATATTTCAGCCAGGCAATAACTCTAATTCATGAAAATCTCAAATTATTATTCCTATCCTTAAACCTGGAAAATTTTCATCTGATCCTAACTTGTAGCCCTATTGTCAATATTATTAAAAATTGCTGAACTGCTATTGTAAAGTCGTCTGAATGAATCGTCGGATGGATAGTGGAAAGCAGAAATATCTTAGCTCTCTCTCAGTTCAGCTATAGAAAGGGGTTATGTACTACAGATATTCTCTCATATAGTCTCAGCATTTTTAATACAGACATTCGAAAAACTTTTGCCAAAAGAGAGTATTTGGTGGGTGTTTTTCTAGATGTTGCATCTGCATACAATGTAGGACAATGTTCCGGTGCTCAGGCAGAAGATGCATTCCTCCGAGGTTGAATCATTTCATATGTAATGTGCTAACCGGTAGTATAATATTAACACACACGACCTCGAATTGTTGTTAACAACATTTGTAATGTCCTACAGTATATTGACGATATCGTCCTTTTACACAGCTCCAATTCTGTGGAGGATATAACCTACCGATTAAATATTGCTTTTCACTATCTTGACCAGATCTCTGATCATGGTCTGGCATTATCTGCAGCAAAGTACCAGGCGGTGGGGTTTACTAAAAAATAAAAAAGATTCTAAATTCTAAAATTTTTAATGATAATGAATTCATAAAATTTCCAAAAAATGTTAAATTCTTAGGCAGGATTATCGATAAAAGACTGAATGAACTGATAAGTCACGCCGAATATGTCACTAGGAAATGTGAGCAAGGCATTATACTTTAAAAGCTGTGTCTAGTGTTTGTTGAAGTGCACACGCTTATACTCTAAAACTACTATACAATGCCATAATTCGGTGTCATATTGATTACAGATTGTTAGTTCTTGACTTCTTCAATAAAGTTGCTGGGAATTGTCAAAATCTCAGAAAGGGAAGTATTACGCTACTATACAACCCAATATCCCACCTAGCCAACCTAGCACCTGTCATCATATATATATCACCTAGCCAAGGTCAGGATTCCCTTCTCACATTTTTTCCTGTCCTAAATTAATCCATCCCTTATATGATGTCCTTCCTTATAAAGTTCCCCATCCTCTTAATCTTCAATGTTTCTTAATGGTTGTCTATGTAAATTTAATATATTAGATATAACAATATTAAGCTATAAGCTAAGATATTTATAAAATATTATTTACTACTAACCCATGTTCATGTGTATATTGTGATTATTTTTATTTTTTTTATTTTATAGGTGAAAGCAGTATTTTAACCGGACCTCTTTTTGACATGCATTATATTGTGTAATATACTCGGAGTATCGGAATTTGAACCCGCGCCTCTTTGGAAAACAGCCAAGCGCTCTGAACAACTAAACCTAAGCATCGAGCCGCGTCGAAATTCTTATACGCTTGTTATAACTTATTTATATTGTTAGCATCTTTGTAGGGAGTATTTTACAAATTTCCGCTATCCAAAAATAATTACTCAGAATTATCGTTTGGTAAGACAAAATATTGTTTTATAAATATTTTAACATTAATAAATATTTTTTCATAAGTGTGGAATAACACTTTAAAAATAGTCTCTTTTTTACCGTACAATCACCTTCGTGGCGATGTGATTGGTGCTCAACTGGCATGCTTGAAGCGCCATAAATTAAGAACTGAAGTGATATTATCCGATATGATATAGGAAGTTGTAATATAACTTTAATGACACTTAATCTTGTATTCAGTAATAATTTCTAATTGATTTATAGTTGTTTACTATATTTAGAGGACGCTTAGGTGAAAATAAAAGTATACTTATTTTTCCCTTTTTATTAATTTTCACATTCATTCATAGTATAGAAGTATCACAGTCTACAAGCAAGAGGAATGATAATGTGATTTAACAACGAAGTATCGTTTTAATATAGCTATCGTTTTTTTTAAATATAGCTAATAAAATATTTTTGACTATTTATAACTATAATGTATTCATTAGTTGAGCGACGACAACGTACTTATAACCATTATATTATATAAATATACATTAATTTCTAATTATTCAAAATAACAGATTTATTAAAAGACGCAACTTATGAGCAAATTACTTCACAAACAAATCGTTGAAACATTCAGAAGAGATTGTTTTAATCCAAATAAAAAGAATTAAAAAGTTGGCAGACATATAAGATATCTAATATAATCTAATCTCTACTTTCCCTAATATTATTACGGAATAGCATTAAACAAATTTCATGTATAGTTGTTTTTTACCTGGTTTGGTATTACGTAAAGTAATGCAATCAATATCAAAATTTAGTTAAGCTGTTACATAGAATATTTGTCATAATTATTATAATATACAAATATAATCAAAATAGTATGAGATATAACAATGTGTAAATTCTTAAGAAATACATTCTTTTCGGTTGCTACTTCTGCTAAATATTACAAGGTAACATCATTATTATTACACATTATGTAAATTTTGTGAGAATTATGCTATTAAAAAATGTATAGCGTACCTAAATTTATAAATAGCAAGAAATTTTAGTTTATTAGTATTATAATCAAGTAAATTACATTCAAATTTCAATAAACTATTTGAAAATTACTATTTTTACATATTTTTTATAGTCTTAAAATTACTTATCCTATAATAATTGTATACCTCTATCAGTTATAGTCTCAGAAAGGAAGGAATCGGAAATACTTAATATAATTATTTAAAAAGAAGTGTTTTATGTTTCTTGCTCAGATGTAAAGCAACATCACTATTTGTGACATTTGAAGTTTTTAAAGATAGTTCATTTTAATAGCTTTAGCAAAAGTTAAAAGAAATATTTGTATATTTGTAATTAAACAAATATTTCTTTTAACTTTTGCTAGTTTTTAATATAAAAAATCTTAGTGCATGTCAATTGAATAAAATTGTAAATTTAAAAATATTATGCATTTGTATCCTGTTATTAATATTAGAATATGTTTATTAATAAAATTATATAAAATATAAATTGTATCTAAAAACTATGGTAACCTGTACTAGCAACCGGCAAGCACCCATTATCGAAACATTTTTAACTTTTTAAAATAAGGATGTAAATATAAATATTTTAAATTGTAAACACTAAACTAGATGCACATAATGAGTCAACGGTAGAGGTAAAATTTTTCAAAATTGTAATTTTGGAAATCCTGACCAGATTTTGATGGAACAAAAACTATTATACGTACAAGTACGCGCATTAAATGTATTTTTAATATCAACTGTTATAGTTAAAATTAAATGTATTGGTGTGACTCATTGAAACGCTACCTACGTTTTTTGTGTTGTGTTTTTTATTATGTATCTACATTTCTTCTGTTTATTGTTAAGTGGTTAAGCGCAAGATATTGAAAGATTCGATAATATTTATTTTTATCTAAGATGTTTACTTTTTTAAATTTGAAAAGAAAAAACTAAGCACTCTCTACAAATGGCAAGGGCTATTAGACACTTTACAAAATTACAGCCTAAAATTATTTTCTTTTTAATTTAGTACAAGATAATTTGTATTCTCCGCCCACATACCGCTCAATACATAATTAAGTGTCGACTACAAGGACTTCAACGTCGATAACTGGAGATTTTTTTTAATTTTGGCTATACCAATTTAAAATCTTTTTAAAATAAAAAATACATTTTTTTTACTTCATTAAGATGCCGATTACTGGTGTAGGTACCCTATTTGCATTTAAATTCAAGAACTATGAATAAATAGTATTGGCAAAGAAACTAGACAACTTCAAGACCCTGGAACCGTAAGACACGAAATGTACATAATAAGAAATGTACATATGTATAAAAATATTATTCATCGTTGAATTTATAGTAAAACGAGATATTTAAAAAAAATCTATTCAAACAGTAGGTAATTTTAAAGTGTTATTATTGGTCCGTCTGTGGCAGTTTTTATTACTCTGTACTGACCACAAACTATTTTTATTTGACAAATCACATATTTCCCGCGAAAAGTATGACAGCTAATAAAATTTAATATAAATATAAAATATAAACAATGCAAAAATATACTAGCTTCATGATTAATATTAAACTTAAAATGAAATTAGTGAAACATTAAAATAATTCAGCTAGAGAGGTAAATATTGCGATATTTCGTTTGAAAAATAATATTATATTATTTACATTAATAATATTATATTACACAAAAGCTACATTACAAGCATCGAACAGAATATCTTAACCTCTAAATTCTACGAGAGCGACAGTTCCTCTTACAAAAAATACTTTTATAAGCTTCATAAATAGTATTATCTTTTATTTATAATAAAATCGTAACGGATCGGTGTCTGTACATGGAAGACATATGAAAACAATATATTAGCGACATTTAATAACATAATAAATAAAATGATTGTTAAATGTTTGTGTGTTTGTCTGTGCGTTTGTTAACGCTTATCTCTGAAACGGCTTAACCGATTTGTTTTATATATTAATCGGTTTATAAATAAAAAAGTTATACCATTTTAAAGAACATTATTCGACTAATTATTCAAAACAATTATTTTATTGAATTGACTGAAACTTTACTTTTAAATATAAGTATAGATAATGTCTTTATAATCATATTATTATTAGAAAATGAAGGTAATGCAGATAAGTCAACTAAAAATTACGCAGTTCAAGCAGGCGAAGCCGCGAGCGTGTCCTTAGCTATAAATAAATATTAAATATTTAGCTATTTCCCTCCCTATTATCATATAAATTATTATTACAACAAAGATTCTGAAAGAATAGAAATAAATAACCTAAAATATATTTCTGCCAATATTACACGTAACTGGTCGCTTAGATAAATACTTAAAAAATAAATAAACCCAATTAAAACGCTTTTACTATAGCTGCCAGGCTCTGATACGTGCCTGTGATGAATATAAAGAGACCTAAAATTATAATAACCGTGTTTTTAACCATCATGAAGGCAGGTAAGTTGTTTGTATTTTGATATGTAGAAACTAGTTGTATAATTGGTGGGAATATCAAGGCGAGTGCGGTACTGCTGATGGCACCCACGAGAGATATGAAGAGTCCTAGCTGCGGTATGGATTCGGCAAGGATAACTGAAATAAAAAATTGAGTATGCTATACATTGAATTTCTTATTTTCGATTATTTGTGGGTATCGGTTCGAATGTATTAATTAGGGGGATAAAATCTAAAACTAAAAGTTGTAATAAACTAAAAAACCATCCACATAGTTTAGCTCTATATAATTTTCATATATTTATAAGAAATTCAAGAGTGGTTTAAAAGCACTCTTACGTTTCTTTTTTAAGTTATGTACATACATAGTACATAGCGTATGTTCCTTTTTTCCTTAAGAGATACGTTTAATTTAAATTACTTCCATTGGGATATTCCTATATGGTGTGACATGAGACATGATAAATGAAAATTCATGGCATATGAAGACGTAGAGATTTCGTAATGTAGAGTGTCTTAACACTAAATTCTCCTATCTCAAAATAAGATACTTACAAGTAATCAACACCAAAACAGCCCGGAAGCCAAGCTCCTTAGCAATAGGGTGAGTCTTCCCATACTTCTTACGTAGCGCTGGCCAGGAGATCGCCACGGGCACGTAGAACTGTAGCGGGTACGTCAGGAGCATTGCGACTGTTATCAACACTTGCACTGTTGTACTGAGTCTGGGAAGAAACGAAGATGACGTTAAATATTTTTAATAGCTTTTTGTTCAACAATTTTCAATTATACTCATGTATATAAGAAATTTCCCCTATCATCAAAATAATCTTTAATTAATAAATGAATGAAATAAAATAATGTAACATAACATATAACAGTATTCTTAGGAATACTATACACAAATATATTTATATAATCGAAAGCTTTAAACAAATTGTAAATAGTCAAAACCACTCACGGTTGCCCAGGCTTCAAGTTCAAGGTGAGACTGCCAGCAACATCGTTTCCCCACTTCAGGTATCCGAGGAAACCCACCATCACAAATATACTAGCTACTATGACCATACCAACGTTTAACACGCCTAGTGGCTTTTGAAATAACTCAGGTTTTTTCATTTCGTTCTTCAATGGGAGTACCTGCAAAATCATTTAATAATAATAATTTTATAACGAAAAATGATTCGTTCAAGATTGCTTAGAAATAACTTTAATATTGTTGTAGAGGTCATTTTTTTCATATAATTCAAATATTATTGTATATATTTATTTAGTAAAGTAGTTTTAACAATATATATACAAATTGCAGTTTATGAATATTATATAATAATATGTTATCTAAAGTAATCTAAAGTACGTGTAATACAAATATTAGCCACTTATTTGTGCATAATACAATAAGTATTTACGCTTAGAGTAGTAGTCATTTGAATATACCTATATTGAAATTTCATGTTTTTTTTAAACTTTACGTAACATATTTTCAGTCTACGTTTCGTAGATATTTAGTAAGATTCGACCAATAAATAATACCACGTTAGAAATATAAACCACGTTAGAATAAAAATAGTGCTACGTTAGAAAGTTCATCTGTGTTACAACATAGCACCAGTCTGTGCTTTTTTTTTAAATTATACTACCAAAAACTAAGATCTAGAAAGAAATAACTCACCAAGCCAATGCCTTCAAAAGCGTAAACCGCTGTACCAAAATACAAGGGTAATTGATGCCAAGATGCCAGATATTCCCTTGAACTGACTGCGGGTAAGTCATGGGAGGCTTCATATAAGACCGCCCCCACCCCTACTGCCATTAAAACGTTGGCAAGGGTTGAAAATGGAGTTAAATATTTTAAATTTCGCACCATGCATAGTAATAACACTGGTACCACAACGAATATCATGTGTATTGAAAGATCTATGTGGACGCCATATTGGTCGCATATCTGGAAAAAAAATAATATTAACATTATTGACTAGTCAGTGTGCATGTGATAGTTGTGGCTTTGTTTTTTTAAAGATGTGATATTAATACTTTGTATATTTTTTTTCCTTTCTTATTAGAAAAACTACAATATAAGCTGTCTATAAGTAAGCTAAAATAAAAAAAAAACGGTTAGCCAAATCGATAAGCGATTAGCCTACAAGTATTTTAAAGTTATATTTTCGTTGTAGTGATAAAAATCTGTTTTTAAATTTTAAATATTTGAATTTAATCATCATATATATTTCATTTTATCTATTATAATTTACCTACCATTTTAATATTATTGGCAATAAACACAATGTACACACAGCAAAATCCTAACTGCGTTATACATAGAAACGTGTTAACTAAAACTTTAATAGTGGGAGCGAGTGGTCGCAGCTTTGGAGGCCCATACTCGAAGACCAACGACACGGTGTCCGCGAAGCCGGGTGGTCTCTCCCGTTTTGTCTTTCTGTGGATTTCCTCTGAGCAGTTGAGCTGAAAAAAAAATCATTTTAAATAATAAAGTGTACGGTCAACAACGTAGTTACCTCTTCCGGTTTCTGCCATTTTAAAAGTTTTATACATTGTGGCATTTGAACATAACCGTAAACGTTTAAGCCGGAATGTGTTTATTATAATTTAAAGTAGAGACTAGTCGTGGCACAGGGACACAAAATGTGATTGTAAATCGACTGGTTGTGGGTTCGATCCCCACTCGAGAAGATGAAATATTTACTTAAATTTATATTTCCATTTCTTCGCTCTGGTGTCGAGGCAAAGCGTGGCGTTGAGTTCCGCCACTCAACACGCTATGCCTCCAGAATTCAGCAGAAAGTGAGGAACGGAGTGTCTTAACACTAGGTGCCCTCTGCTTACTTTGCTGTGTGCGGGATACAGCATGAAGATGATTTATTTTATAATTTAAAGAAGCTCTACTCAGAAATTGTAATGGTATTGTAAAATAATTATTGATATTAATTATAAGGCCATCCTGGCGTAGCAGCAAAGTATTTGGGTTCTGTTCCCACAAGTAAGAATGAAAAAAATATTTTATCATTGGAAGGCAGTGCGATGTTGAATTCCGCCATAAGCCACGTAAAATCTCAACCCTGCCACGTAGAAAAAAGAGTGGTGCTTTTTGTAATTAACCGAAACTCACCAACATATGCTGCGCATGCACGCATATAACGCCAAGTATGGCTGTCATGACTGGAGCGAATATGATGCCACCATTCTTGAAGGCATCTCCCATAGCCAAGAGACCGCTGCCGATGTTACCACGGAACAAATGAAGGAGAGTGTCGGCGTATCTGTTAAAACATCATATTTAAATGTGTTTACTTTGATTTTAACTTCATTGATTTCCCAGAAAAAGTAGCGTCTTGGGAACTAAGATTCAAGATTTCACGTTAAGTTTGTATACGTGTTATTTTTTTCCTTCTTGAGGGTGGAATACCATTTTAAGAATGGTCGGCTTAGAATGTAAGCCTGCTTAAGCAAATTATCAAAAAAAAGCATAATTTTTATATTTTCGAAAATTGATTTATATTCTCCACTCATACCTATAGTAGAGAATACAAATATTTTTTTAACAAAAAAACAATTTTGATTTTTTTATACTTTTTTTTATAATATAAAAATGTACGTAACGGAAAAACAAAAAGCTATTTTTATTGGATGCATTACACAAACACAGACGGTACATTTAAAGACGTTATCGGCTATTCAAATTAAGGGATTTAGAGAAATGAATGGAGGTACTAAAAATTTATTTTAAGTGACACCATTCCGTCAAGTGTATGGGTTCGAATCCACAACAAAAGATTTAAAGGCATTTTTTCTTTCCATTATTAGATAAAGCTCTACATTAAGTTACACCTACCATATCTCTAATATGGGCAGTAAGTGGAATTTATTAATATCTCTGTATCATCTACAAAAAATAAAGGATGCTTAAAGTAATAAAAAAAAGCACATTTTGAAGCCAAATAGCTGATTAGCCAATAGATTACTCACGAGGTGGGGTGTGTGACATGGTGGTGTCCGTCGTCTCCGTTGTCGATGTCTAACTGACTCTTATCCATGCTTATTATTTGCTCTCGCGATTGGTACTCGCTGTACATTTCCGGTGGACTGCCGCTGCTGTAACAAAATATTAGGTATTTTTTACATTTTGAAAGTGTTATTCCACACTTAGGATAGAAAAGTAATTTAGAAAACGTATAAAAATTTGAACGTAGCGGTACTGGAACCCGCGCCTCCTGGAAATCTATCAGCCCACGACCGTCTCACTCGCAGTGCCTCTGAGTCACGTGAGAACATTTTTATCATTATTTAATTTGGGATAAAGACACGATGTAATTACCTAATGGCAAGAAATTTTCACCCGAAGGCGACACATTGCGTGTTGGGTGACGGAACTAAACGTACTAACAAAGTAAGGAAATTAAAAATAATTGAAATATACTCATTCCCGTTGGGGGATTGAACCCACTCGCTATCCCGTCATTCTTCACTTTAAAGGCACATTTTGCATACAACATATACAGTATTATTTTTTGGTATTATTATAATAGAATGACTTAATTATAGATATTATGTTAAAAGGTCAGCTGATAATATTGGTGAACATCAAAACAGGACTTCCCCTTGGTAATTGGTATGTACCTATATGTTTCTAATATCACTTATTGTGGGTTCATGGTCCAATCAAAGGTAAACTGACACATAAAAGTACTTTCTTTCTTTCATTTGACAAAACCTGGGATACGAGCACCACTAATATGGGTGTGTCTGTGTATCCTCAAATAGATCAGCTTCACCTTTTGTGCATCCCACACAGCAGGATAGGCAGAGGGAAAATAGTGTTAAGACACTCCGTTCAACACTTTCCGCCGAATTCTGGAGACATTTTGTGTTGAGTGGCGGAACTCAACGCCGCCCTTTGTCTCGATACAAGAGCGAAGAAATAGAAATATACATTTAAATAAATATTTCCTCTCTTCGAGTGGGGATCAAACTCACTAGTCGCGTTTACAGTTACACTGCACCACGATTTTAAATAGGTCATAAGTGACTATCGAGGCGATATATACAGGCAGTCGTGGCTAATGTACACACTTGTTCTGTTTTTTTAGAAAACATGTAAAAAAATTGAACGTAGAGGGATTTGCACCTGTGCCTCTTGAAAACCGTACAAGCACTCTGACCACTTAGCCATGTGTATCATACGCTGAACTTTCAAACGAAGTATATTTCTTTCCTAATTTAATACATCCTAATTTAAATATACAATTTTATACAAAAAAAAATCTTTTAAAATTAATTTACAAAATCGATTTCCATTTCTCGGTCGGAGTAATTCTCCATAAAGTGGATTTAAAATAGACATCTAGTAAAAATCTACGAATGATACATGTCCCGATCGTCTTCTAAAAATCTATGAATAGTTAATGTAATGGCTATTGTGATAGCCTTGTTGCAAAGTTAAAGAACATTGCTAAGTTAGTGGGTTCACATCCGACTCGAACGAATCTTTATATTATATTCGTATGTAAGTACATAAGTGGCTGAGGCTGTCTTGGCGAAGGGACACAAGCGTGTGACGGTTGTGGGTTTGATTCCAACTCGGGACAATGAAATATTTCCAGGAAACGAAACAAAGCACGACATTGAGTTTCGCCACAACACGCTATACCTTAACAATTCAGCGAAAAGAGGGGTAAGGACTTCCGTATCCTTCGTAGTTCGTAGATTAAGATACTTATCTTAATGAGGATCGGACACTAGGTTCCCAAGTTCCCTCTGCGTATAAAATATATATACTTATAAGTGTTTTTCTAATTTAGTTAAACAAAGTGTGGCGTTGGATTCTAGCACTTTGTATGTCCTAATAACATGAAACTGAATTGGAAAAAAGAATGTGAGTTATAAAAATAAATAATAAATATGAATAATTTTATTATGCACAGTATTTACATTTCACATTATTTACAAAAGCAAAATATTTTTTTTTTCTTAATATTAAAATATAGATTCTAATTTAGAATCGTATTCAAATAATATTCTTACATTGAACATTAGCTTCAGTCAAAGACAAAACTGAAAATATTTGTAAAGCAACAAAACTAATAACAATCAGAAACAAAATGAGGTGAAGTGAGCAAAATTTTATCAAAACCAGTTCAGCCATTTTTTGTAACACTAAGCAATGGACGTAAAAAAATGTCGTAAAAAATCTCATTTGCTAGAAGTTAAGAATATTAATAAAGTAAAGAATATTAAAATATAGTAAACTTCGTTCGTTTCTATATTTATTTGTACAGTAGATACTACAAAAATGTCTCAACAGTACACTAAAAGGAAACAACGCATAGCAATTCTGCGTGTCGTAACCCTGGTTCCACAAGTACCGACGACGGCATCGCCCACGCGAATAGATCCACTTAAGCAATTCACAAAAAAAATACAGTCGTATATAATCATCCTACATACAACATCTACTTATGTATAAAATCATAATTTGAAAATTTAGTTATATTATGTCGTTTTAACTACACTTCCTCAATATTCCACAAAAATATTTTTTTTTTACAGTACTGATATGAATTACTGTCGTGCTCTAATAAACCAAACAAAAGTTTTAGCCAATTCAATAAAACATTTATTTTGTAGTTAATTTGGTCGAATAAAATATTTTATATAGACATATTTCAAATAAAACAAAAACTAAATGTTATAGGAAATCGCACAGACAAATTGGGATTATTTAAAAAAGTAATTGTTTTAGTATCTACTGCGTTGAAATCTGCCCTTATAGGATCCCAAATAATGGATTTCTCATGTGTTCCATGTTCAAACAGCGATCAGTATTTTTTTTTATATGATACAGATTTTAATTGGCCATCTACAGTTTCACAAAATAAATCATAGTAATCAATTTAAATCATTTTTGCTTCAATAACATAAACCAAAATCACAACAAATACAAATACATATAACAACACTTCCTCTATATGCCACAAAAACAAATATAACAAAGAAAAAAATAATATAATATTATAATTAACTATCAACTAGTTCAAAAAATTATTATTGTAATAAATCAGTAATCAATACAAAGAAATTTAGCCACAAAAATATAAAGTTAATTGAAATCACAAATAAAATATCAAATACAAGGTCTTTATACAATACGGTTATTGTCATACAGAGAATTCGTGTTAAGCAACGCACCAATCAAAAACTGCTGGATATACCGGTGACCTTCAACGGGCTTCATAAGGCTTAATTAGTAGGTCTCAACCATAATGGTTTACGAGATTATTGCGCATCTATTCTGAATATGACAGGTTTTAGCTTCACCTGTATCAACTATAGCAGAGTTGGCAGAGAGGACCTAGTGTTGAGACACTCTGATCTTCACTTTCTGTCTGAACTCGACTAACTGCTTGTTATATAGTGGATCTAAGCGCCGCACTCTGTTGAACGCGGCGAAATTATTTCATTCCGCCGAATAGGTTTCGAAGCATCAATAATCACGGATGTTGTCCTACTGCGCCACAAAGGCCGCCATATTCTGCATTGTAGTATAAACTTGCCTAACATGGTGGCCATACCGGCACGAAATGACGAATAATTGGGCAAAAATTGTAAATAAAGTGTCACGTTGAGGCCGGTCGTGGCGCAGCGGCACGAGGTGTGACTGCAAAACTGACTGGTTGTGGGTTCGATCCCCACTCGAGGAGATGAAATATTTACTTAAATTTATATTTCCATTTCTCCATTCTCTGGTGTCGAGGTTAAGCGCGGCGTTGAGTTCTGCCACTCAACACGCAATGCCTCCAGAATTCGGCAGAAAGTGGGGAACGGAGTGTCTTAACACTAGGTTCCCTCTACCCTGCTGTATGCGGGATACAGCGTGAAGCTAAAAAAAAAAACGTGTCACATCACTAGATTACATCATGCCAACCTCAAAATGCACAAGATAAAAAGAAAAAAAATCTTTAAGCTTCCCTCAAACGTCTACATTACAGACTCATTAAATTTAATTGATGAGTTGTAATAGTAATGTAATTTTCGTCGTTAAAACTTATAAAATAAGAAAACATTTAAACAACTATCCGATATCATAGTCGTAATTTAATTCTATTTTTTATTAAAACTTTTTCATGAATTTGTTTTCTGTATATTTTTTTATAAATATATTTTAGATATATGAAAAATACATATATAATTAATTAATTAGTTACACTAGTTATAACTTATGGAAAACTTAGATACCCATAATATTATTTTAACATGAATTATACACGCCATATCACTATCAGTTTGTTTTATTATTCAAAAAAATACCTTTAACTTCCATTTATTTCTTAAAAAAATTAAAGCAAACTTCTTCAGGCAACGTAAACTAAATATTTTTATAGCTTCACGCTGTAATCCCGCACATAGAGGGGTAAGCTGGTTACTTTCGGCTGTGAATTATCTGTCAGTGAGTAACTCTATATAATTATGTACTTAATTATATTAAATAAGTATTTTCTACCTTAAAGTTATAAGCAAAATTCTTATTGCATTATCACACGATAGATCTATATCATTTACACAATCCCAAGTCTCAACAAGTAAGGCATAGTACACAACACTGTTTCGAAATCACCGCAACACTTTAGAACAGTTTATATAATGGTCTTAAGAACTGATTGATTTGCTTATTCACTTTTCTTGGTCTGTTGAAGTAGCCGGCGATGGCGTTGCCGAATCCTGATGCAGCTGCTGATGCTACATTTTGAAAAGGCCTGTTGTTTTGATACTGGGGATACGAAGGGAATTGTTGAAATCCTGGATTATGACCGTAATTCGCCGGTCCTTGGAATCCAGGGAAACCCTGGTAGCCTCCTTGACCATAGCCGCCTTGACCGTGACCCCCATGGCCGTGACCTCCGTGACCTCCGTGACCTCCGTGGCCATGCCCTCCATGTCCGCCGAACTGGGCAGGATATTGAATAGGAGCTATAGGAGGACCACCACCACCACCACCACATCCTAAGAAATAGTTGGTGACTGGAGCGTTTATATACGTATAATCGTGTGGTCCAAATTTTTCCCCAAAAGTCTTCCCATATCCACCGTAGCAAGGATTGTTTTGATGTTTCTTTTTCTTTTTGTGTTTTCGTCCCAAGTCATCGTAGTCATCGACGTCAATATCTCTTGTTTCCGGTATTTCGTCGGTCGCCACGAAGTAAAGTGAACATTGTAGAAATACAATAATAAGCGCGATTTTCTGAAAATAAATGTTCCATTTCATAAATATTGGAATAGTTGAGTTGTTCTACTGGTGGAGCTACATATATGGATGCATGCACTAAATACAGATACATGCACATTTATAAACGCATTCTTGTCGAAGTATTTTCGCTATGCAATTTTCGCTACAAACGGCTCTTCCTAATTTATCTTGTAACAGAGCACAGCTGGTGATATAAAGCTATTGCTAATATATTGGATTTCTTGACCCGGAAAGGCATTTTTATTGTATGTTTTTTTTTAATTAAATCATTCTATTGCACAAACTGTTGTGTTATTGTTTCTATAGGTATTTTGTTCACTGTTGATTCTCAAATGAAAAGAAATAAAAATAGTAATGTTAAGAATAGAAGAAAATCTTCACGGTGTACCCCGCATCCCGCATATTGTTGAGGCACACCGTTCGCCAAATGGGAATCGAACCCACAGCCATTGTATTTACAGTCAGACTATGTGCTGCGGCACCACGATAGCCAAAAACAACTAAAACCAAAGCAAATATCTATATATAATATATAAAGTAATGGCAAAATCCAAATTATGTAACTGTCCAAAAAATTATATTTAAAATAAAAATATTTTTATTTACTATATAAAATTACGTCGCTGCGATCGCGGATTCCAACCCAAAACATATCCAGATTGTAACTTTTATTACAAACATCTTGCACGATGCTGGATATATAAATACAATATTAAAATAATAAAAAAAATACTTAATATAAAATAAAAAAAATATAAAATATTTAAAAAAAAACAAATATAACTCACCATTTTGGTCCAGACAGTGAGGTTGTTCAAAATAAACTGACACTGATACTAAATGGGATACAGATGTTAAAAGTGAAAGGTTCCATCGTTACAATGTGGATATCGCAACTATTTACGAAAACCCCAAATATACCTATAATACCTATGTGGGGCAATAGCACGACTTAGTCATGAGTGACTTTTAGAGGGGATAAACAATATTTTCTCGTAAAATTCGTTGAATAAATTATTTAATTATAATATTACAGCACATTAGATTACTTGTAAATGGAGTGTCTTAACATAGAATTGCCTAAAGACAAAAAAAATTGTGCTGTATCCTGCGCATAGCAGAGTAGGCAGAGGGAACCTAGTGTTAAATCACTGTTCTCTACAGAGATATTTCGCGATTAGCGGCGGACCTCAACGCTGCGCTTTGTTCTAGATCTAGAGTAAAGTAATAAAAATAATTCAGTCCACAGTAACACTCTGGACACAAATAATGTTTTTTTTCTAACTTTCAAAACATGGGTTCCATCATTTCTTCTTCTCTTTTGAAATGAAATTAAAGCATGCCAGCCCTTGTTCCTCGTAAGTTTGTGAGTCTGATCTCTAGCGGGGTAGGCAGAGAGAACGGAACGTCAAACGCTACGGTAATAATTATTACATTACCGTAATTACGGTAATTTTGATTCCCATATTTAATGTGAGGCCAGAGGCCAGTCGTGACGCAGTGGCACAAAGTGTGAAAGTAATCATGACGGTTGTTGGTGGGTTATATATACTGTATTTGTTATATATTGGATACTATCTATTTGTTGCTCAACAAATGGACATAATGAAAACGGATGATAGAGTCCGTGGTGGAATTTATCAATGAAGATGAAAACTAAGACAAATTTTTCGATAATCGGTAAGATTAATATAATGTCATATACCCATTAGAGCCGTGTAACGCTACTTTGTAAATTACATTATAGACATAGAAAAAAAATTAAATTAAGAATTTAAATTTAGAACCACGTCAGGCACGTCCAAGCTATTCCACGATGGCATCTTATTTACAAATACTTATAGAAAATTATTATAATCAGGTTTTAATATCACAAAGTGAATGTGGTTATTCCTGAGCAAAGTTATTCAAAGGGAAACCCAACGTTTCCTAATATATAAATGTGTATATGAAGCCTTGCGTAATGACACGGTGGCTGCGCCGGCGCAACGTCGTCTGTCAACTTCGAAATGCGTTGTTACAAGATACATATGAGAGAGATCCTTCATAATAATTGCTTTATTTTGCTGTTTTTCCAGTTAAGACGTATTCTTCTTTATAAACTAAAAACACTTAAAGAATTTTCTGACCATACTTACTCGCTATGCATATAAGCTCGATTTTTTCCATATTTCACTAATTTGCTAAGGCGCACTTTTTTTATGGAAAAGACAAGGCAAACAAGCGTTCGGGTCACCTGATAGTAAGTGATTACCGCCGCCCACGACCCCGTGCAACACCAGAGGAGCTACAGGTGCGTTGCCGGCCGACAAGGTGGGTTGGACGCCGGAGCCTAACATTACCTGATGCGGAACGCAGTGGCATAAAGCCACTATTTCACGCCGGTTTTAAATGCCGGGGGTGGTAATGATCCGGTCGACTCTGTCCATGCGTGTTGCCATTGCTGGCGACGTGACTCTAGCACACATACTTTAGTCGCCTCTTACGACACCACCAGTACCAGGATGATTCTATTCTAAGCCGAGATCACACGACACACTTTATCTTGTAAGCCAAAATGCGTCTTAGAGTTTTGCCATTCAATATGTAGCGTTTCTAAAAGGAACGTAAAGTATAGAATAAGAGTGATAAGTACATCATTTGATTTACTGACTTCAGTTCCACAGAAATAAAATATATTTATCCAAAATAAAATTTATTTATCCAAAAAACCGGTGCCCTTTTAAGCATTGAATTTAGAATAAACAACGACCGTGAATAGTCGTCGTGATGCAACAATATAAATGATATTTTATTAGTAGTATTTAAAATAAGCATTAGTGAGATATAAAAGAGATAGTCATAGGCATATAAAAGGAAAAAAAGACGTCTCTCGATGTTAGTCATTATTTAATATTCGTAGTGAAGAATTACGTTTCGTATTTAAATAATATTTCGATCTAATTCGTCTAGCAATTATCTCTTGTGGGGTTTAATTTACCTAATCATAGTTTCCAATTTCCTTACCTAACTTTTCTAGAAATAAAATATAAATCAGCTTCACGCTGTATCCCGCACACAACAGCGTAGACAGAGGGAACCTAGTGTTAAGACACTCCGTTCCCCACTTTCCGCCATATTTTGGAGGCATTGCGTGTGGAGTGGCGGAGCGAACGCCGTGCTTTTGCCTCGACACCAGAGCAAAGAAATGAAAATATAAATGTAAGCAAATATTTTATCTCCTCGAGTGGGGATCAAACCCACAACCAGTCGATTTTACAGCCACACTCTGTGCCCCTGCTCCACGACTGGCCTCACTTTCCTAACTTGCCTGGAGATAAACCAAACCAACTTAAATATTCTCCTTAACCTTCAACTCCTTAAAATTCAAACCTACAACTATTTGTAAACTGTGTGTCAACTGCGCCACGGTGGCGTCCAAACACATCGTTTATTTGCGTTTCTTATATCGTATTTCATATGAATACTTATATAAATTACATGAGGAACTTTAAACAATATAATAATAGCAAATGATACATAAATCACTTCAATCTCCTATTATTATTCGTCTATAAAAATAAGAAAAAAATAAATAAACAAATAGTTAAAGTATGACAAATTGACAACACAAAACATTGTAAATTTCAATTGTTAACTATACTTTGTGTTGAGTACAATATAATAAACGCTCAATTGTAGCCGAAGTGCCGTTGTAGCGTCGTTTGTAGGTTTGTGATTCTGATACGATGTGATAGCCGGGAATTTAAATTCTTTTGAATGAAAGGTCGAAATGTAGGCTTTTTTACGTTTGCGGCGTTAGGTTCCGACATCGTAAACAAAAGGGGAAATTCTATTTATTTAAGGGGAAAGTAGGGGACGGAATGGATTATCGCCAATATAACTTGGCTCTCTGTACCGGAAATTATATAAAATTCGTTACTATAAAACAGTCGTGGCGCAGGGCTACAAGCGTGCAAATGTAAACGCGACAGGTAAAGGATTCAAACTCGAGGAAATGAAATATTTAATATTTTCTTAATTATGCAAAACGTGGCGTTGAGTTTCCGCCACTCAACCGCAATGGCTCCAGAATTCGGCGCCAGGGACTAAAGTTTAAACCCAGACTAAACTAAAGGAACGGAGTGCCTTAATACTAAGTTCCCTCTGCCTATCCTACAATGTGCGGGATTTAATGTGAAAACAAAACTGTCATAAAATAAATAAATCCGCTTCACGCTGTATCCCGCACATAGCAAGGTAGGCAGAGAGAACCTAGTGCTAAGACACTCCGTTTCCAACTTTCCGCCGAATTCGAATTTTCCAAATTTATCGCCGAATTTTGCGGAACTCAATGACGCTCTTTGCGTCAACACCAGAGCGAAAAAACAAAAATATAAATTTAAATAAATATTTCCTTGCTTTGAGTGGGGATCGAACCCACAACCATTCGCTACGACTGGCGTCAACTGTCATTAAATATTAAATTCTCTTTCAAGTAAAACGTGGCGATGACAAGCCCTTTATAATTTTACATGAACATGAAATTAAAATGTATAAGGAAAATGCTTCTATTTAGAACTTAAACGAGTTTACATTGAATAAATATCGTCGCAGTAAAGTTTTTATTTTATAAAAGTCTTCAAGTAATTTGGCTTCTAGATGACATATTCATTGAAATCAGCTACGATGTTAATTATTAGAGGATAATCGTGGTGCAGGGGCCAGCAGGGGACAAGTGTGTGACTGTAAATGCATCTGGTTGTGGGTTCGATTTCCAATCGAAGAAATTCATTCGTTTTTTTTAATTTATATTTTAATTTCTTCTTGCAAAGTGCGGCAAAGTGGAGAAAGGAGTGTCTTAATACTAGATTCCCTATGCCTACCTTGTCGTGTGTGGAATACAGCGTGAAGCTGATTTGATTTGATTTATGTTTTAAATTAGTGGAAACTGGAAATTACAACTAAATAATTGCAATAATTCCCGTACTATGTACATATAAACAATAAATCTAAAATTAATAACTTTGCCTTAATTGTTTTTGTTTGTGCTATTATATATAGACTAGATAAAGAATAAAAAAAAATTGTGCTTTTTCTATATTTATGCCACACGCATTTTGTAACTACGTGAATAAATTCTATGACTATATGTAATTATATCACTATTAATTCACAGATTGTGATTTAAATCATTTATCATCTAGTAACTATACTGCACCTATATACACAGATACTAATCTATTCTTATTTAAAAACATCACCAAGTTATTTCCAGTGAGGCCAGTCGTAGCGCAGAGGTGTGACTGTAAAACCGACTGGTTGTGGGTACAACCAGTCGGTTTTACAGTCACACCTCGATCCCCACTCGAGGAGATGAAATATTTACTAAAATTTATATTTCCATTTCTTCGCTCTGGTGTCGAGGTTAAGCGCGACGTTGAGTTCTGCCACTCAACACGCAATGCCTCCAGAATTCGGCAGAAAGTGCGGAACGGAGTGTCTTAACACTAGATTCCCTCTGCCTACCCTGCTGTGTGCGGGATACAGCGTGAAGCTGACTAAGTTATTTCCAATAAAAAGTATAAAACAAATGAAGCCTAATATTACGGTATGTAAGAGGACTAACCACTTAATACCTTCGATAAAAATCTCGCCCGAGTCCATTGATTACTGACACGTGTTGTTTATTTTTAAGAAATATATATTCAAATTAGAATAATTTTATATTAAAAATATATTAATAGATATATGAATTTATTAATAAGGATATATAATATTCTCATATGTCAATCATATGTTATTTTTACTATTATGCGTGTTTTTTCGATAACCTCTGTGTAAGTGTTAAGTAAATATTCTCTATATACATATAATGTGAATGGAATGATGTTAAACGTATTTTAGTACTAGTATATCCGTAAGTTACTTATGATTTTTTTTTTATTTTGTGAAAAAGTCACGACATAACTTAATTTCTACATGGTTGTAGTTTCATTTCCATTTTGGGGAGAGTTTTCATTTTAATTAGGTTATTTTATTACATTACTTAATATACTCTACGTCGCTAAGGTTAATGTGTAAAATTGACCAAAAGCTTAGAATACTTCAAATGTAATACTTATTATATTTAGATTATCTTTTCTTGTTCAACGCAATAAAGAAAACATCATTTTTACATAAATATTAACTTACCTGTCGTTTATTGAAATATTGTTTCCACTTATGTGGCTGATATTCATTTTTTCTTTAGTTTTCATGTTTTTCCTGAAACAATTAATAAATAATTAAAATTATTACTACTTAAGTATTTTTAATAATCTTATGATATCTTCTAACGCCCAATATTAATAACCTATCTCCAACGTCAATCTTAGATTGTTTCATATATCTATGCAATCTCTAGATAGGATTGATATATGAAACAATCTGAGATTGACGTTGGAGATAGGTTATTAATATTGGGCGTAAATTAGTTTAGTGGTTGATTTTTTGATTTATATAACACCACACAAAGAAAAACATATATTACAATTTGTTACATTACATTACTATTAAAATGTCAGTATAAAAAACAAAAACAAAGAGCTTTATTAAAATAGAGCTTCATTGCAAACTTGGCTACCTTTAGAGTAGCGAACTTTCGTCACGTATGTCTATCGCAGTACAGTTACGAACTGTCTATTTATACACATATCATAAGTTCAAATTCTTGGCAAAGGTAATGTTATTTAAATGTGTTTCGTATTTAAAATGCTCAACGCATAAAAACATAGTGAAATATCAATGTCATACAATATTTCAATTTCAAACATACAAAATCAAAAATCAAATCAGCTTCACGCTGTACCCCGCACACTGCAGGGTAGGCAGAGGGAACCTAGTGTTAAGACACTCCGTTCCCCACTTTCTGCCGAATTCTGGAGGCATTGCGTGTTGAGTGACAGGACTCAACGCCGCGCTTTGCCTCGACACCCGAGCGAAGAAATTGAAATATAAATTTAAGTAAATATTTCATCTCCTCGAGTGGGGATCGAACCCACAACCAGTCGGTTTTACACTCACACTTCGTGCCGATGCGCCACGACTGACCTCTCAAACATACAATAAAAGAGATATTAATAATATGCTATAAATTACTCTTTAAAAAAACAAATAAATAATCACTAGCCAGCCAAACCTTCCGATAACTAATAACAAACTGGTTGTGTAATACTATATCTATTTTATTAGAAATCTGACTTCGATGATCTTTACAACTTTGTTGATCTACTCAAGTGCACGCTCGAGTAGACTTACAGAGTGTTAATTAGTTACATATAATTTATATACTTTAATTAACCATATACTTGCATGTGTATGCGAATATCCTGTTAGAATATACTTTATTTTTATTTATTTATAATAGATATTAGCTTGGATTAGGTAGAATAAAACAAACTTATTAGAATTAAGAATTTACGACATAATTAAATTAAATAAACTAAGCGTAGAATCACTATTTGTAATATTAGCAAAATAACAACAACAAATTAGAAAAAAAAGCAAAAAAAAAACTACAACCAACCAAGTTAAAAACCAAACCAAGTTAAAAAACTGAAAACAGTAGCTTAAGTAGCACCCACATTTTAATATACAATTTTGTTTTACATACTGCTTTGCTTGTTGCTTGAATATATCGGTGTGTAAAATAATATAAAAATAAAATTAAAATTTATTTGAATTAAGGAGCAGACCGCAACGTGACTAAACACTGACTGAAAAATATTTACAATTTACTTAACAAATGTATTCTACAGAAATCATTGTAAAGAAATACGTTTTCTTTAGAGATATTAAAATATGAGAAAATTAAGACAGTAATGGCATTTACAATAATTTAATGAATAATATATTTATTTCATATTTATTATTAATTTAATATAACTAACCTTAAAATTTATTAATGCCACAAATTAAGTTTTTATATATTTTTTTAATTTTACTATACATTACAACCCGTAGTCCGCATTATCCCGACGCTCCCCGTAACTTAGATCAAAGTTAGTGAGAAGTTTAACAACCTATTATATTATACTAGCGGCTCGCCCACGGCTTCGCCCGCTTAAAATATATGATTATTAATTTAATAATCAGAATTGATTGACAACTATAATGACTTCTAATATGATTTTTTTACGACATTATCGTCAAATAATTTTTGATTGTTTTAAATAAAAAAATACGACCATTGTTGATATTTGATATTTATAAAATATACATAAAGCTAATTATTTATTACACGTATATATTTTTGTAACTTTATGTTCTTTTTACCTATATAATATACTCTGTTAAATGTGCTGATGTCAGTGAATAATTTAATTTACTCATTCAGAAACAGCCTTAAATGTTAAATTATTGATTTGAAGGATTCATTTTTCGTAAAATAACTATAATAATTGCATATTAACTCCTGTACAGTTTATAAATTAGTTACATATATTATATGAACGAACCAACCAAAAAATTTTTGTATTTACTTGATATTTCTTTCAAGATCGTTCTTTATCTCTGTGTAGAATTAATTACGACATAAACTTAACTGTTATGATTTATGAAGGTAATCTCCACTAACAATTCAATTCTGTTTACTTTACTGTATAAAATATTATATAATAGTGCTTCAAAAATATATATTTTTATCAACAGTCATATAACCCAGACGTTTCGAATGTCATTCTTTAGCCAGGAATCTTACCAGGCGCGATTGCTATATAATATTCAACGGCAAACTAATGCCTTGAGTTCATTCAAATGACGATAACTTTTTTTTTAATGAAATGATTTTGATGAACTAAACTTTAGTACTTAAGTTGAGTTAAAACAAAGCAATTGGTGAATTTTCAAGTAAATCGGTTCAGTACTTTCAGAGAAAAATGCGGACAAAAATATGTCGACAGACAGACAGACAGACAAGAAATTCAAAAAAAAACTTTTTGCTTTCTATTATTCTTTTTAAGTGTCCCTCTATCCATTTCAGTCAAAATTACAAAATATTTTTACTGTCTTATTATATATAGAGATAGAGATTAGCACAGTGTGGACACGTGCTAGAATTTTTCACAATACAATCTAATCAGAAAACTAAACAGAATCTCGTTTCGCTCGAACTAAACAACAGTAAAGTTGTTTGAATATATATATCTAATATTTATATTCAACAAGGATGTTTGTATGAAATCACTATGAATGTGTTTATTTTTACTCTTAATATATCAAATTTTTAATTAAATTGATATTCTGTTTTTATCCTTCAATAACCAAATTAAAAAAATTACAACCTAAGTCTTGAAACTCTGCGTCCTTTAAGAAAATATCATGCTGGGAACAAAAATATATGGTATTTTCTATCATCTCTTCTTACATACGCTCTCCTATGAAAAAGCATTGTTTCATGACATTATTATATCAAAAAGATAAATTTATAAATATATTTTCAAGAGAAATATTTTTTTATTTGAATCTATTTGAACGCCAACAGATTCCGGTGATTCTTTTTTGTATTTGATAGGATACACTTCAAGGATAGTTTGGTTAGGTTCTGATTATGAGATCCGGTTGAAATTGAACAAGTTTGTTTTTTTTCTATGAAAAATATAATTATACTGTAACAGCCACAAATTAGGAGAAACATTGATTCCATACAACCACACTTATATGGCATTATGCAGTATTTTTTTTATTTTATCAAATGATGTATAGGTACAATCTCCTTCTCGTGTTTGCGCTATTTATTTATTTATATTGTAAGTAAAATGATGGCAAAACAATGGCCGAGAAACGGATAACATATATTTTCGCAAGTTAGCCATTGAATATATGTAGATAATATTAAATTTATCCACTATTATCCTTATTAAGCATACTTATGTAAATTGATTCTCGTTACTTAAACAATACGTTTACTGCATATAAATAAAAATATGTACAGTCAACCCTCCTATAACGCGGTACTCTCAGAGCGCGGTTTCCATATAACGCGGAGCTGAAATTGCGACAGCCCTCCTATAACGCGGGTCTCTTACAACGCGGTTTCCGTTCAACAGCATCCCATAAGTTTCTTCCGCGCAGCCTTTGAATGACTCTAGTACTCTTCTCTCCAATGTAAAGATGAATTAAGTAAAGAAGACATTTTGCCCATTAAAAGAAGACGAGTTAGGCGACTCATATCTTACAGCGAGGATGAGTGTTGAAAGATTACATAATTTTACAAAAGTCTTTCTTATTTTACTTGGAAAATAGTTTTTTAGTTTAATTTTTGTTTCGTTTTTTGTATTATTTTCTTATAAAACATTAATTAAAATAATTTATTAAATAAACATTCAATTAAAATAATTTATAATTTATTTAGAAAACGTATAAAAAAATTAACGTATCGGGACTCGAACCCGCGCCTCCTGGAAACCGACCAGTAAGCAATACGCTGAGCGTTCTGAGACACGCGCCTGGTCCGTGTCCAAGAGGCGCGGGTTCGAGTCCCGCTACGTTCAAATTTTATATATTTTCTAAATAAGTATTTTTCTTTCCTAAGTGTGGAATAACACTTTAAAAATGTTTAAAAAAAAATATAATTTATCTTGTCTTTGGAATTATTGGTCTCCATATAACGCGGTACGAATGGTGTGATTTGTACTAATTATGAGTTTCTTATAGCGCGGTTTCCATACAACGCGGTAGACGGTTTCCATAGAACGCGCTACGAATTAGCCTAGTTTGTATGGTTAAATCCGAGTTTCTTATAGCGCGGTTTCCGTATAACGCGGTACGCACTCACCGCGTTATAGGAGGGTTGACTGTATATATACATATCAATTTCACACGTATCCTGCGCACAGAGGGAACGAAGTGTTTTAACACAACGCTACTTTCCGCCGAATTCTGGAGGCAAGAAGTGCCAGAACTCAACGTCGCACTTTGCTTAGACATCTAAGAGAAAAAAATAAAATATAAATTAAAAATATATTTCATTTCCTCAGTCACTGGTGGTCCTATGCAAAATTTCAAACTTAATTAGGTATTATTTTTGTGCAAACTTACATTTTGGCATGTTGACAACAACATACATAAAAAATGTTCAGACGAATTGAAAATCTGTTCCTTTTTTGAAGTTGATTGAAAATGAGAACATCCTCTTTTTTGAAGTTGGTTGATAAGAAATCCAACGGTGAGAAATCTGTCTTCTGACGAAAAGTAAACCGTGGTTAGCCAATTTTAACAATGTTTTTCCTAATTTGTGGCTATTACAGTATAATTATATTTTTAATAGAAAAAAAAACCAACTTGTTCAATTTCAACCGGATCCTATAATCAGAACCTAACCAAACTATCCTTGAAGTGTATCCTTTCAAATAAAAAAAGAATCATCGGAATCAGTTGGCGTCATAACTCAATTTATTAGAGTAGTAAGTGATTTTCTCACAGATACCATAGTCAGATAAGGACCAAATTAAAACAAAACCATACGGGATCAAATAATGAAAAAATCTTAAAATCGGTTCACCCAATCATAAGTTCTGAGGTAACAAACAAAAAAACCCAATACATTCGAATTAAACTCCTCTTCTCACCGAAGTCGGTTAAAACTATTTTTTTCTCTCTAACAATCATTCAACAAAGCCATCGATGATTAATTCAGATGCAGACGTATAGTTCACCAATGTCCATATAATAATATCTGGTAAACGACGACATTACCTCATTACAACACGCGGCTGGGCGCAGTAAGTGGATGTTTCCTTTGGTTAACTCCGTTCTCATGTAAATTAAACGTGTTTGTACATTTTTTTTTAACCTTCAAGTTATAATTTAGATGTTTTGTGTTTATATTTCTATGATATATTCTATAATTTTTTTTTTCAATAGTGGGTAATTTCAGTTTAAATAAATATAATGTATTATGTAATATACAGAGTGTTTTTTATCTTCACTACTTTAAATGAAAGCACAGTTTATATAACCCTAATACATTTAAAAGAAAAGAGATTTTGCCAAAAATGAGAAAGTGATTTTTCAAACAAAATAAATATTTTTTTTTAAATAAATAAAAAAACAATCAAAATAAATGAAAATTTGAACGTAGCTCCACCAGGATATCCCTTTCCCCACATCCCGCCGAATTCTGGAGGCATTTCATTTATTCGAGCGGGAATCAAACCCACAACCTTTCACATTTACAATCGCAAGCTTATACACCTGCGCCACGACTAGTCTCAATGTACCTAAGTATATATTATATTTAAATTACCTCTTAACTACTTTCAATTTTTAGGGTTCCGTATCTCAAAAGGAAAAATAAAATCTCTTATAGGTTCGCGTGGAGGAATCATACTGACCTTAGTATTAGTTATTCAGGTTTACGATCCCTTGAAGCACAAATAAAATCAAGCCTCCAAGTCAACGCAATCAAAAGATACAATCATATATGCTTCGTCTCTGTTGCATTTTGTGTGAAATTCGCCGCGTAATCAACTACTATTCAAATTAAATCCGGAATGAGAAAATTAATACGTACATCATAGAATAAAATATTCCCTTATAGAACAATTACAAACTTATATTTATAGTTAATTTCATATAAAACGAATGCATACGCCCTCAAGCTTACGTTTGTCAACTTAACATTACAGCCGTACTTTTCGTTGACCTACAATCATGAAATTGGTACGGAACCTTCCGTAAGCGTGTCCGACTCGCACTTGACCGATTTTTATTAAATTCCCACATAATCTTTTTATCTAAATAAAAAGAAAAAGAATCTAGCTTACCTTAAATATAACAAATTTATAATAAGTCTCTAGTAAGTCAGGAGTAAATCACGATTGCGACATTCCAATACTATCAAGAATGTTAGATTATAATATCGGAGTCGTTAAATTTCTCAACCATGACATTGTACACATAACTCGGTCCATACAGTCGTAATAATAATTGTATATTGCATACTTAATTAAAACTAAATACAATTAATAAAACAAAAAATATATTTTCTTAATAAAAAAACACGTAAACGCGAAAGTGACTTCGATTCGCACTCGATCTCTGTCACTTTGGTAACATGACAAATCACGGCGTTGAATTCCGCTACTAATCACGCCATGTTTCGAAGATTGCATGTGAGGAACAGAATGTCTTAATACTAGGATCCCTTTCATAAAAATATTTTTAAATTTTTTATAACAAACCGAGAAAATCGAGAGAAATATCACTTATTTTCTTCAGAAAAAAACGGCTACCAGGTTTTTCTTAAAAGAAAAAGTCTTTTAAGTCTAAGGTTTTCTTTACCTACCACAGATGTACAGACAAATACATAAATCGTTATTTTGCTTCAAGCTGAGAAAGGCTTAAGAAATTCCAACACTCACTAAGACACTTCCGTTACCCACTTTCCGAATTATTATTAATTTACTTTAACAGAGGGAACCTGGGGTTCCCTCTGCTTACTCTGCTATGTAATGTACATAAAAGATAAATTGACTATCCAACACTAATACAATTTTGTCAACTCGAACCAGGAGTTCCTGAGATATGTTGGTTGAACCGAACTAACTCTTCAGCTTTATAATATAAGTACAGATAAATGAGCCTCTTCGTAAAGAGAATGATCTAAACAAAATAACAACTTAGTACAAATAGAAAAAAGTAAACTAAAAACTGCTGTTTTTGTGATTACGTAGTTATTAGATGTACATATATCAAATTACACAAGTCTAGTACCTACTTAGCTACAATTACACAAGGTTTGTTAACTATGTTAAATATAACTAGCAGGAAAAATAAAAAAATATATTTTTTTTTAACTTCACGCTGTATCCCGCAGAGTAGAGTAGGCGGAGATAATCTGGGAACCTATTGTTAAAACTCTGTTTCCATTATGACTTCACGTTTCTATTCCCCATTTATAATCTGGAGGCTTTGCCTCGTTACCAGAGCGAGGAGATGAACATATTAAATATTTCTTTTCCGCGATTGCGAATCGAACCCACAACCTGTCGCGTTTACAGACATACATTTGTGCCTCTGCGCCACAACTGGCCTCAAAGTAATAAATAAAATAACAATTTAAAATCGTTGTAACGGTAAATAACAAAAATAATTGCACACACGTCATAAGGACATTTACGAAATAACTATACAAACTTACGTTGCTGACATAATAATGAGCGCTTAAAGGTAAATATATCAGTTATATCAAAAAAACAAGTTTAAGTCGCCACCGACTAAGAGGAAAATGAATATGTTAATCAAAAAATATTTTATGTATGTATAAGATATTTTAAATTATACTAAAGTTTTGTATCTGATGCTAATATTATACATAAATCTGAAGAGTGTGTTTGGTGGAACGAACGTATCTCAGGAATTATTACGAAATGACTATCTATGTTGGTTTGTCCACGTGAGCAAAACCGCAGTTAATAGCTTGTATTATAGAAAACCAATAAATTGTTTAATTTTTTTACCCTGAAAATATAAAAACTACAATATATTTTGTTTTAATAATAAGTATAAAATCTAAAAAAAAATGTCTGTTTTTTACTTGATTTCCCTTTTATCTAATTTAAATATTAATGGCTGAGTATTTTATTAATTATATATTTATAAGCAAACGGTGTTAAAGTCATCGCTTTATAAATAAATATATTTTTATAGATACATAATCAAGGCTATCAATTACCTACCAGAAGATCGAGTCTCAAAGGACCTATGAGGAAAACAGTATCATTGTTCTCACAATGGAACCTAATGACGCTTTAATTTAACTACGAACTGCGGAACGTTCAAATATCGTATATTAAAGTAAGGGTGTCTTGCCTTGCTTGCAACACGCATGCCAGTTTCTGGTACAAACTAATCGTTTTGACAAAATCTCCTAATCAGAGAATTGGGAAAAATTCAGAAATCCTATTCCACTAATGTTAGAGAGACCGTCGTGGCGCAGGTGCAGAAGCGTGTGAGAGAAACGCGACAGTTGTAGGTTCGACTCCCACTCGGAGATGTATAACGCAGCTTCACACCTACGACTCGATTTCGGAATAAGCCATGTGCGGCGGTGTTCCTTTGATAGGTTTATGTGTGCGTGCGTCGTCCTTACAAATGGCGTTTTATTTTAAAATGACAATTTTATTATTTATTTTGTTTAAAAAAATAACTTTTTCATTTTTGGGAACTTATTTTTTTCTGATTTATATTAGGTTTTTATAGAGTAATTAAAACTGTGGTTTCATTTAAAGTGGTGCTTACACTTCCATCCTGTATATATATTTCAGCTTTTGTATTACTCTGATGTATGTTACCGGAAAGTTCTAAATGAATTCAGCCGTCTTTACGTAAAAGTGGGAGAAACATCCATCTTCACAAACTTTCACATTCCATTATATATTTTTTTTCAGCTTCACGCTGTATCCTGCACTCTCTTCCCCATTTACCGCTGAATTCTGGAGGTATTCCATGGTGAGAGGGGAACGTCAACGCCGTATATTACGACTTGGTACCAGAGCGAAGAAATGAAAGTAACATAACTTGTAATATTTAATTTACTCGAGTGGTAATCGAACCAACAACTTGTCGCGCTTACAGTCAGATCCCCGTCTGTGCCCCTGCACCACGACGGGCCTCATTAAAACTTTTTAATGACTAATTATTTTATTTTAAGTCCGCTAATGTTAAATTACACGTCACAACAACGTCTCATATTGCTTTAATAATATAATATTATGAAGATTAATAAAATATTCGTATAATCTTTTTGTTTACACAATTTAAGCAACGTTTGACGATTTTTTGTTTTCTAAGAATACATTCTTATCACAGTTTAATTTAAAAGTTAAATATTTAAGTGTATTATGAAATATCAATGGAAAATTTTCATTGTCGTAATTTATGTTATATTCTTCTTTTCATATTTTTATTTGATTTGTTTGTTGAGGTCTATTCTTGTTTAAAGCTGAACGTAATCAAATAAAAAATAGCTAGATAGTTGATTTTACAAGAAAAAATATGCAAAGTATACAATTTGTAAAATAAAATATATACTTATTTGAAAAATAATATTTGAAAATACAATATACAAATGCAGTGCACCTATTAAACTGCAGCGATCGTGAATCAGTAGAGCAGTGTCTCCATTCAACGCTGTCATTGGCAATGTCTCAAATTTAGACATACGGCGGAGAACGAAGTGTTTTTAGACTACATTCTCCGTGCCTAGCGCGCTATGCGTAAAGATTTTTACATCTATACGTGCTAAATATTGTTTAATTGTAATGAAGTAGGAGTCGAACCCAAGACCGCCGCGCTACGACTGGCCACCAATGAGTAGCGAGATTCAACGTCAAACGTCTCTACCATTAATTACATTATACGTACAGTGTTCAAATAAAATATATCTTATATAGAAAACCATTCGTGACCATCTTATATATGAGGCCAGTCGTGCCCCACAAAGTGTGACGTTTAAATCGACTGGTTGTGGGTTCAATCCCCACTCGAGGAAATGAAATATTTATTTAAATGTATATTTTCAAGTAAGAAAAACGCGGCGTTGAGTTCGGCTACTAAGCACGCAATGCCTCTGGATTTGGGCGAAAAGTGGGGAGTGCAGCGTAACACACACCTTAACACTAGTTCCCTCTGCTTACTCTGCTGTGTGCACACTTCTTCTTTACATTTATTTATATACCTTCGCTTTTTGATAAATTAAACTAATATAAGTAAAATGGGGAACGGAGTGTCTTAACACTAGGTTACCTCTGCCACCGTGCTGTGTGCGAGATACAGCGTGAAGCTGATAAAAAAGTACGTTATTTTATTTTTAGGACTACAAAGTATATATATAATTTTCAGAATACTCTTAAAAAGATTATAAACATATTTATTAAAATTTTCAAAAGTATTCGCCTATACTGGTTTCTATGATAAAATTACATTAATTTATTCCGCCGCTGTCAGTCTCAACAAGCAATATTATCATAATTACAATGTGATTTAAGGTGCTCAATGCGAATAAGCGAAAAGAATCACTTATAATAATTATTTATCACTAGCGTTTTAGCAATTCTTACTAAACTTACTGAAAAAAGATGACATCAGTATAGAACTACATTTTTATCGGTCGGTCTGTTTGTCTGTATGTCTGTCAAGACTATTTTTCTAAAGATTAGATTAGAGGTATAAGCCTCCACGCGATCTTGAGAAAAGCTGAAAAACATACTTCTCAATATATAATATACCTCCGAAGCTGAAAAATATACTTCTGAGCGTAAATACGTGTGTTTACATGTTTGCCGCATATTGTACGAGATTCTCCACCTAATTCAAACCTATTACTTCCTGTCGACCTCGAATTGTAAAATTGACAGAGTGTGAGAACATACAGTAGAATTAATGGAAAAATCCGTACATTAGAAATTTATATACACATAAAAAACAAACAAACAATTTTATTTTTGTAATTCTTTTCATAAAAAATTAATATATTCCTTAATGCAACTTTTATAAGTTATACGTCCCGTTGACCTTCAATAAAATTGATATGAATCCCTCGGAGAGCGAGTGCAACTCACAGTTGACCGGTTCATACTATAATATAAAGATATAGGACAAATTTAATCTAAGTGGGAGATAATAATAAAAAATTGGAAATATATGGTTCCTTCTGGTTTCCATAATCGTATTTCCTTAACCCAAAGAATCTATTTCATTTTGTTATTACAACTAAAATACAACCTCCGCTTTTTTATAATATTTATAAATAAAAACTTAGTTATTTAACTGTAACTGTCATTTTAATATAATATTTTATAGTTTTTTATTACGCAAGGTCAGTGCCAAGGTTCACCACTTGGCCGTGTCAACAAATCAATCACATCGTTCGCAAATTGCAACAGTATCCTGTTTATAAGTGCACTAAAAATAGATCACGAATTAAAAAAAGTTTACTTTTATTTTTTGTTTTCCTTATCTTGACTTTTGCGGATAAGCAGAGAGAATGTAGTGTTGAGACACTCAGTTTTCCATCACGAGCTAGAGATAAATATTTCAGTGATAGTAGTACTCAGTGGAGTGGCTGAACACAATGCCACACTTTTGTCCTAAGAAAATAATATAATAATTTATATAATCTATAAATATTTAACAAGACAGCGCCGGCAGTGGCGCAGAGAGGTAGATGGATTATTCCAATATGAGGAAGGATTACATTTGAATTATTTTGATTTCCACGTTCTGACAGACAAAACGCAGCGTTAAGTTCCGCCACTCAATACGCAAATGTCTCGAAAATTGACAGGACAGTGGGAAACGCACAACACACGACTTCCTCTGTCTAACCTGCTGTAGAATCGAACCCACAACTATCTGAATGCTGTTGAACATTTCTCTTAGTATTTATTTGCATAGTCATTCACGCACTGATAGAAGACAACTGGGTTAAGGCTACTTATTTACACTCAGGTGACAGTATCCACATGTCAATTTATCAAGACACCGTTTTTATGTTTGCGGTCATTACTTAGAAGTATTTATTTTCAATATGTATCGAACACGTGATTATAGTGGGTACTAATTCTATATTTATGATTTAACATTCTTAATATTATAGGTATTTCCTATTTTATGAATTCACGATGTATCACCTATGTGATACATCGTGAATTTATAGGAGAGGAAAAAGAGAGGAGAGGGAGAAGAGAGGAATTTATAGGAGAGGAAAGCCAGGGTTAAGACATTTCGTTCCCAATTATGTATAATGTTCAAGACATTGCGTTTTGTGCGGAGGAAAGATCAGGATTCGAGCCCACAACCGTCGAATTTACTGTGAGATTTTACCACTGTACCACTCTATTTAAATAAACAAATGATCTAGGTCTCACGTCCTTGTTTAGTTCTAGTCTATGTTGACAGACAAAACATTTATTATGACTTTATTTCTTTGTGAATTAATTCACAATAATTTATGTTTTATTTATTCAATATTTCTTGGTAATCTCAAATCTTTTTATTATCTGTGATAAATTATGCAGATGTAATTTTAAAAAAGTATTTTCTATGTAGATATTCTATCGCGTGATTATAAATTTTAAAAAATAATCGTCGACGCCGATGTGGCGCAGGCGCACACGCGTACTACTGTTTACGCTACTTGCTAGAGGTGTGAATTCGATTCTCCTTTGGTGAAATAAAATATTTCATATTTACATTTACTCGCTTTAGTACCGAGACAAAAGCGCGGCATTGAGTTCCGCCACTCAACACACAATGCCACAAGAAATCAGCGGAAAGTGGAGAACAGAAGTATCTTACTTGAGAACGGAGTGTCGTAACACTAGGTTCCCAGGTTGCCTACCTTGCTTCAGTGTGAAGCTAAAAAAAAAGTTCTAATTTGTAATTTTGTAATAAGAAAATAAAGTTATTAAAATTGAAAACTTCTTTTAGTTTTCAATTTTATTAACTTTATTTTCAATTTCGCTATTATTTTGTACCAACGTCCCATATTGCACCGAACTAACGATACTGAGATGGATAGTGAAAGGAAATAATGCAGCCGTAGATCCTTAGATATTAAACAGTTACAAGGTTTCTACCACGCGTATTGGCTAGCCAGAAATATAGATAAATAATGAGAAAAATAGTTTCTAAGAACATTATAAATATTTAATTCAAAAAGGGTATATCTACTTTATTGTAACAAGTTTTTTTTTATTTACGTTAAGGGATATGGTTTGATTCCCACTCGGAGGAATGATTACGTTTAAATTATTTTCATTTCATCACACCGATAGATAAAGCGCGGCGTTCAGTTCCGCCACTCGTCACGCAATTTTTCCAGAACTGGGCGGAATGTGGGGAACGGAGTGTATTAACACAAGATTCCCATTGCCTTCTCTGCTATGCGAGACAAAGCATGTAGCTATTACGGCTCATCAAAATTTACATAATTTACTCAACTAGACGCCTAATGACATTTTCAATTAATTAATTTTCATGATTTTATAAGGCTTTTATTATAATGTTAACAAATATTAAAATTTTCCTATATAATATAGATATTATATTTTTCAAAAGAAATACACGTGGCGTCACTGTCACAGAACTCGACGGAGTGTTACACAGTATGGTTTTCCCCCTTCATAGTTATAGGTATGGAAAGTGAATAACAAAATCATAAAAATATATTCATATTATAAAATTAAAACTAAGCACTTTTTACTTTATATTACCTACTACATATCATATCTATACTATACTAGAATTCTTACTTCTATAAGTCTGTTTTACTTACGTTTTGATTCACAGGTCTTCTTAATGTCAAATGTCGATTGAAGTTTGTGAGGTCCAATACACCTCACGGTTTTCTAGGACCTAAAAAAAAACAGAAAATTGTCTACGTTAAAATTATAATGAGAAATTCCATCCATGCATCATTTGTTTTGAATGACATCAATAAAATAAACAATTTCTTTGTTTGTGAAACCAATTTGTGTTACTGTAAACAATTTTATACAATAATGACAATATGCTTACTTGTTGTTTAACAAAAATTACAAATTAAAACATACATTTTTTTTCAGCTTCACGCTGTATCCCGCATATAGCAGGGCAGACAGAGGCAGTCTAAGTCAGCTGTTAAGACCCCTCGCTCTCCACTTTCTGGTGAATTTTGGAGGCATTGCGTATTGTGGCGGAACTCAACGCCGCACTTTGCCTCGACACCCGAGCGAAGAAACGTAAAAATTAAATATTTAATTTAATATTTTCAGTCGAACCCACAAACAGTCGCATTTACAATCAGACTTTGTGCGCCTGCGCCACAAGATTTTCACAAGTTTCTGATAGCAAAGATTCGTACAATTGATAGCTGGGGACAACAATTTTTTCTCGGCATCTATAACCAAGTAAAATATTCAAATAGCACATCTGTATGTCATATGACCCTCGGGACCAAAATACAAAAAATATAGGGAAGTTGCATATAAAACATATTATTATACATACACCTTCTGAGGCCCTCGTGGCGCAGGGACACAAGGGTGTGACAGTTACGCGACGATTGCGGGTTCGATTCTGTTTGTGAGTGATTTAAATATAAATATAAATAAATAATATATTTATTTAAGTGTATATTTTCATTTTTTCTCTCTGGTGTAGAGGCAAAGCACGGCGATGAGTTCCGCCACTCAACATGCAATGCCTACAGAATTCGAAGGAAAGTGGGGAACGGAGTGTCTTAACAATAGGTTGCCTCTGCCTACCCTACTGTGCTGATTTTACATAAAAAATCCTGTAAGACAACATTAATTGAACATAATTTCGAAATCTCTATAATTATGACTTGATATTTATAAAATGATTGAAATAATGGAAGAACGTTAAAAAGTTTTCGCGAGCGCAATTTTAAACAGTTTTAAAACACGAGAATGCGCTGCCTTCTCTTAGATTTTTTGTATAATTTTAATATTGTCATATATTAATGTTCCATTTTATAAAAACTTTCACAGGATAGAGTGATTTTAAATAACACATATCGAATAGGGCCACGATACTATACCACTATCTCCTATATACATTTTTATATTTATTTAACAATTGAGGCCAGATTGAAGCCAGTCGTGGCGCAGCGGCACGAAGTATGACTGTAAAATCGACTGGTTGGGGGTTCGATCCCCACTCGAGGAGATGAAATATTTTTTTAAATTTATGTTTCCATTTCTTCGCTCTGGTGTCGAGGCAAAGCGCGGCGTTGAGCTCTGCCACTCAACACGCAATTCCTCCAGAATTCGACAGAAAGTGGGGAATGGAGTGTCTTAACACTAGGTTCCCTCTGCCTACCCTGCTGTGTGCGGGATACAGCGTGAAGCTGATTTTATATTTCACAATTATAAATACAAAGAAAATTCCTTTTTTTAATAATGCAGATGTTTCATATAAGCATAATATAGATTCTATTAATAGTCGAAGTGGTTGATCGTATTTTATATCAGTTAGCATTATTACATTACATCATTAGTCTTCTTTAAATTTTTAAGTAAAAAAAGTATCAAAAAGAAGTAACCTGTTAATAGAAAAGACTTATTTCGCAAATAATGTAGTTTGAAACTGATGATTAATTCCAGTTATAAACAGAACTTGTTAGAAACAATATTGTTTTTTAATCAACCAATGTTTTAAAAGGAATGGAGTGTCTTAACATTACGTACCCTATGCCTACCGTACTATGTGCGGGCTAGAGCGTGAAGCAAAAAAAATATAATTCTAAATTTATTTCAAATGAAAAATACCGGTATAAAATACCGGTATAAATTTGTTGAATAATAAAAGTTTAACATAGCATCATGAAAGCTATTTTTAAATTGTTTATATTAACGAACAGGTATTTTTATGAAGACCCAGTTAGTATAAAAAAAGCTTAACTTATGTATTTTCTGTTAATGTTAAATAGACTAGATGTTATCACACACACTGGATTTTCCACCCACTACTGATTGAAATTGATAACATTATAAATCCGCCACTCAACACGCAGTGCCTCAAGAATTTGGCAGAAAGTAGGGAAAGGAAGTGCCTTAATATAAAAGAATAGGAGTGTCTTAACTCTAGGTTCCCAGGTTCCCTCTGCCAACCTAGTGAAAGTAAAAAATATTATTATACACCTAATACTAGAAGCTACTAGACATCTAATGCTTGGTCCAGTCCTTTTCTGTGGGATGGTCTTTTTTAAAATATTTTCATCTCCACGGCTGTATACTTTATAGGTGAATGAAACAAAAAAATAAGTAAATATAGATATTATAAGAAATTTATATTGTACCAACATAGTTTTAAAACAGTTAAAATTTAACGATGTCATTGTTTGCCCACTGCCCATATGTTACAACTATATAGTAGATACGTGACTTTTTTAAATTACTAATTATTTTTATATTATATGTTTTCTAAACAAATGCACCTGGCAACAAAATATGAATATTTTTTTAGAATCACGCTGTGCTCCGCACGTAGGGTAGGCGAAGGGAACCTGGGAACCTAGTATTAAAAGACTCCGTTCCCATTCACCCATCACATCCCATTCACATCCTTACCACATTATCTACCTAATTTTGCCTCGTTATACCTATAAAATTCTGTAGGCGAGGAATTGTTAATATTAAATATTTAATTCCCCCGAGTTCCCGGAATCGAATCTACAACCGTCGCCTAAACCGCATCACGACACGACATAATCGTCAATCTGAGACCAGTCGTGGCTTCGTGGTTCGACGAGGTTCGGTCACCACTCGAGGAAATTTAATATTTATTTAAATTTATATTTTCATTTTTTCGCTTTAGTGTCGGAGCAAACCGCGGCGTTGAGTACCGCAATTACACATGCAATGCCTCCAGAATTCGGCAAAAAATGGGGAACGTAGTGTCTTAACACTAAGTTCCCTCTGCATACCCTGTTACATTATAAAATTAGGAGCCGAGAGTAGACGGGGGTCTATCCTGCTAAGCAAATTATGCGGGATACAGCGTGAAGCTTAAAAAGATAATTTTACAAGCATAATAAAAACATACTTTGAATATATACCTATTTACTTAAGTTATATATACTATATACATCTTTAAATATATTTAATCTTTGAATTTGAAATTTTAAAGGCTCTACAACGAATAGTGAAGAATTTCTATAGTGTAGATGTTGTTATGAAAACAAAGTGTAAAATGATAAATAATATGTTGAAGACGTGACTGATGCAATTACACGTATACAGCGCAGATAGAACGTGCCCGAACGTGGTGGTCGTGGGTTTGAATCTTGCACGTGAGAATAACTGTATTGTTAATTATAAACATTTCCTAACCTAGTAAAAATTATATAAATCCGTCATGGAACAAGAACTATAAATATCAATTTGAGCCGATTTGTTTAATAATATGCTTACCTATAAATTTTTCCAAATTTCTCCTTTATTTGTACTTGAATAAAGGAAAAAAGTAAAAACTTTCTATCCAAATTTCATAATTCTAGATCCACGGGAAGTACCCTATAGGTTTTAATTACGCAACATATCAAATACGACCAAAGTGATACAATAAACGCTTGTACGTTTTGATTGTGTTGCATGCAGCAACTTGATTTTTCTGAGCTCAAGACGTTTAAGATTTAAAATATTTGATATTAATTTCAGCTTGATACTTTCACCCAATCTCGAGAAAAATTATCATGACAGACTGACACACAGACGGGCTATTAACAGAGTGTTTCACTCTACCCTCTTATATTTTGAGGTACAGAACCCTAAAAACGATATTTTAACGTCATTATCTTCAGAGCCATGAAAAAAACATGGAATATTTCATTGTAGACTTTATCATAAAAATCTTTTATCAATCTTGTTATTTATTTGACAACACGCACGCACTTCTGCGAGTGTTTATCACAGTCTACTTTCAATATCCACTTACTTTAGATAATGGAATTTTAGTTTTGTAATGCAATATCAAATAAATCGTACCACAGACTTGGTATATCATATAGTAGAGATGTAGACTTAGAGAGTAAGGACTTTTATATCATATAGTAGAGAAGACAAATCATTTTTTTAAATTGTAAAAGCGTTCTGATAATATATAGTTTTTTTGTCTCTCCTGAGAATATGCTTAATAGACTACTATATTAGCTGCTATATATTATTAACTGGTTTGCACTGTAGGCGATAATAAATTCTTTTTGAATAATTGCTTTTAAACTACTTTCCAAGATACAAAAATTAGATGACGGAAGCCGTCGTGGCCCGCTGTATCACAGCGGGAAGCTAAAAAAAATATCGATTGGGATCCTCCTCCAGAATTATTATTTATACAGGATACCTGTATAAATAATTATTCTGGAGGCATTGCGTGCTAGTGGAACTCAACGCCACGCCGTGACACCAACGGAGAAGTAAAAATATTAAATGTTTAATTTGCCCCTGCGCCACGATTGACCTCTATGATGAAATGATCCAAATTATTTTGAACACTCCGGAGTTTCTTAACAGTCTGCCTACCCAACTATAAAAAGGAAAATCATGCAAAAAAAATCCCATAAATATATGTATATCAAAATGTTTTAAATAATTATTACTTGCGCTTGGATCGTCTCCAAGAGACGCGGGTTTCAATCTTGCTAATAAAAATAGGATTTTTTTATATTTTAACTAAAAAAGTACGTATATTTTTCTTTCCTAAGTCCAGCGTAACACTTAAAAAATGTTAAAAAAAAAATTCTTGTTAGAACCTGTTTCTTCTATAATAGTTATAATTAGATTTCATCATAATAACTATAAATTATATCAAGGAAATGAAAACGAGTTTCTAGTAGGTTAAATGGAATTTATACATTAGTTCGGTATTTTCCATAAATGTTGTTTCGATTTTGCTCAAATGAAAGTTAGTATATGAACATATACTTTTAATTATTAAGGAATGTTTTAGGAAACTCGATTTTGCTCCATTTATTATCTACTCCTAATTATGAACTGCCATATTACTACATTCGTGTTTACTAAAAATAAAATTTCTAATGTAAACCTTTTTTAATAATTGAGACTTAAAGAATAAGTCTTGCGGCGTTGAGTTCTGCCACTCAACACGCAATGCTTCCAGAATTCGGCAGAAATTGAGGAACGGAGTGTCTTAACACTAGGTTCCCTCTGCCTACCCTGCTGTGTGCGGGATACAGCGTGAAGCTGATGATGATGAATGAATAAGTCTTAATTATTAAAAAAGGTTATTGACGAAATGCGCTAACGCATTACTTTATAATGGAACAAGCATTTGTGGTTTGCGGTTATATCTACTTCATAAGAATAAATTAACATATTCTAATTAAAAACATATTAACTCTAATATCGGAGGAATCCCCGAGTGGGGAGCGAATCCACAACCACCGTGTTTACAGGCAGAGACTTTTCCATGCCACAATTGCCTCAACTATTAACATAGGTAGGTATACATAAAATAATGGCTTTCGTATGATAATTTAATTAAAATTGCAAGAACTACGAGTATAAGAGACACCGGATTTCATAAAAAGTTTTTTATTTTACCTGTACATCTTTCTTCTTCTATTTATTTACCTAATACATTAATACAAAATTCATAAAGTTTTTATATTCTGTGGCCTAAGCTTTTTTTATACTGATATTTTTTTAAATTGGCATATTACATTATTTATTTAAAAGTATATTTATTCATTTATTTTAATATTAAACCATAATTTATCAATTCGTCACCAAATGGTAGTAGCAATCACTAATTCTTATTCTATTCTTCACTAATATTTATATAATAAATAATAATTTAAATATTTTTAGTGATGTTAATAAAATGTCAGCGGTAGATACATATTTTGCGCTATTCAAAAAATACAAGTGATTCACCTTCAACCATTTGTCGAGAGAGAGAGAGAGAGAGGGAGAGAACTCTATGTTAAGACACATCGTTCTCTACATTTCACTTGTAAACATTTTTTTAAATTAAAAGACTAAAATTATCGCTTCTTATTACTATATTATACTATACTATATTGCTTGATCTATAGGAATATTTATTTAATATTGTTAAAAGTGTATTTAAAAAAATATATTGATAATTTTTGTAAGGTTATCGATATCATATATCACATGTAATAATCTGATCTCGTAAAAAATTTCGTATTTAAAAGGAAAATATTTAGTTGTTTCTTATCTATCGATTTAGCAGGAATTCCGGAATAAAGAGTTTTCCATATGTTGCTCCACATTCCCCTTCATCTTTTAGTGAAAGTTTTTTATGGGAAAAATCGATTACCCCGATGAACCCTTTTAAACAGAGAGGACAGCCATACAAAAAGTCTAAAAAAGGTATTTTTTTTAATATTTTAGTATCATGTAAAAAACTATAAGATATTAAATCGAAAAGACACTGCAATTTGTTTATTAATTATAGGAGTATGTATAGAAATAAAAAACATTACATTTTTTTTCTACACATTTCCAGAAACAAATGTTGAGGTCGTTAAGAAATTTAATTTATTTAGTTTTATCATATTTTAATTTACATAATGCTTATAATGTAATTACTACGATAATTTTAACGTATTGTTCAAGGTAAATTTTACTTGATATGTATCAAGGCAATGAGGGTGTTCTGTTTATAATATAATTATTATTATACTAGCGATCCGCTCACGGCTTCGCTCGCTTAATTAAGATTTTATTGAACTACCCTCAAACATCACCTCCATTAAATATGACTAAGTCGTCTAAGCTATATAAATATGAAATATTCCTGGAAAGGTATAATTAATTCAGTGCTCCTAAGTCCAGTATGAAGTATTAAGCATTGAAAAGTGATTTTTTTCCACTGGCGACGTTATGTGGGTTGGCTTAACCTTTTTTAAAAAAAAGGCTCGATCCAGCATATTACGGAAAAGGCAAAGAAGACTTAAGGTCCATCCACACTATAGTGCCGGTCAAAGTTCGTTCTCGGTTTGATCTCAGTCGGATAAAATCATAAGATTTTGTAGAATGTACAATTTACATTATACAAATACATCTCGATCACGTTTGAGTGTTTTATTTATTATTTTTTGTTTATTCGTCAATAGTCAAAGACGGACGTATTGGACTTGTAATTAACAATTACCTTAAATATACTAAAAATTTAAAAGAGAAAAAAACATATATTCTGCTTTAATGACAAATCCCATTTTCTGGTCTCACAAGAGCGAATGTCAGTCAGGCCAGTCGTGGCGCAGTGGCACAAAGTATGATTGCAATCGTGACTGGTTGTGGATTTGATCCCCACTCGAGGAAGAGAAATATTTATTTACATTTATATTTTCATATCTTCGCTCTAGTGTCGAGGTGAAAGCGCGGCGTTGAGTTCCGCCACTCATCACGCAATGACCCCAGAATTCGGCGGAAAGTCTTGACACTACCCTTGCCTACGAGAACCGTAAAAAAAAACAAGAGCGAATCTACCATTATGGACACGATGAGCATGCCCACAACCCCCCAGAATTTGACGTCACACTTTCTGACCTTTATGTAGCTTCTGGGCTTATTAAGATTGATAGGTTGACGATATAGTTATAAATATATAATATAAATAAATATAGTTCTTGATACCGAACTTGGAACGTAGCAGTAGCCATTTTTACGAGAAAATTCGTTATATGATTTAGGGTTCCGTACCTCAGATAAAAAAACCTAACCTAACAAAATTAACCAAAATTAACCTAACATTATTCATAAATAATAATGAAGGCATTATTATTCATTCATTTTGTTGTCCGTATGTTCGTCTGTCAAGAATCTCGAAATCGCGTGTGCGTGAAAAAGCTGAAATTATAAAAAGATTCTAAATCAACGCATTCAAAAGGTAAAGCAACGTTATTCATTATACAACGTTATAAATAGTTTTTGTTGCTTTTTGATTTTAATTCGTATTGAAAACCAAATGAAATTAGAAATGAAGTGACAACTTACAATAAAAACAAAATAAAGAATCTGAAAAGGGTTTATTATATTTATAATATTATAATATAATTATAAATACACAATACACTTGATCAGTTTTTTTAATATATCATTGTACATCATTTTAAAGTTAGTCATTACTGTACAACCAGTTTCCTGATACTTTTTTCTTAATCCATAAGGCGAACGAAGCAAATATTTATTTAAATATATAAATATAAAAAAATATACATTTTAAATAATCTTAATAATTAAAAAATATAAAAAAAGTAAATAATTAAAAAACCGGACAAGTACGAGTCGAGCTCGCCCACCGGTGGGTATCGTTCTGAAATTCAAGCATAGCTTAGCCAGAGCCCTTTCATCTGATACCTCACCTGAACTAGCCACTTTAATACCACCATTTAGTACGTACTACCTGTAGAAGCTGGCTGCCAAGTTTCATAATTCGAGGTCAACCAGAAATATCCTATTAATTTTCTTTATTGTGTCAAAATACGCGTTCTTTGCGATATAAACGGCCATGTATATTTTTAAGTAAATGTAGTAATATGATTTTTTTGCAGAAAATCATGGGGTCGTAGATTTGAATATATGTTTTCAATTTCAACTCGATATCCCCAAGCGTTATTGATCTTATAAGAGTTTCTTTTTCTTAAAAAGTACGGAACCCTAACAAGAAACTGTCATCATTTTGAGATGGTGCTTATTTATTTTATGACTTTTAGACGTGTCATTTGACAATTTCACGAAGAACGATACACAAAGTAATCAGATCAGATCATTTTATTAATTTATTTATTGATCCCGCACATCTGAGGCCAGTCGTGGCGCAGGGGCACCAAGTGTGACAGCAAAATCGACTGGTTGTGGGTTCGCAAATCCCTACTCGAGGAGATAAAATATTTACTTACATTTATATTTCCATTTTCTTCGCTCTGATGTCGAGGCAAGCGCGGCGCTGAGTTCCGCCACTCAACACGCAATGCCTCCAGAACTCGGCGAAAAGTGTGAAACGGTGTGTCCTAACACTACGGTATATTTATTGATTTTAATATAATCTTCTACATTTGTAGATACAACAAATTCTGGATTTAAAATTGAATTTTAAAATTAACCTCTTTTTTCTTTTTCTTAAAGCTGAGAAATGCATACACTACACTAACCTAAAGCAACGTCAACGTCAGTTCATTTCATAGTTACTGCTGAAATGTGTTCACAAAAACTTAAAAGGTTCTATTAACCTAGTTTAAGTAGCCGGGTATCCATTCTTTAACGCAATTACAGGCTAACGTAATAGACGATCAGGATTTTGCCCTATATTTATGTACACCGTGGAATACTATGGGATTGAACGCTGTAGTAAATTGAACTCACAACGGGTTCAATTTATTAAAGATAATGTTTAAATAATGTTATTTTAATGATATGTCGCGCCACTTAACTATTTACATTGTTTAAGTTCATATATTAAGATTTTTTTAATAAAATCGTAAATATCATTAAAATGAGAAAAAAAAATTATGTATCTAATTTTATTTTATTTATTTAAATAAATTAAAATTAAATCAGCTTCACGCTGTATCCCGCACACAGCAGGGTAGGTACCTAGTGTTAACACACTCCGTTCCCCACTTTCTGCCGAATTCCGGAGGCATTGCGTGTTGAGTGGCAGAACTCAACGCCGGACTTAGCCTCGACACCAGAAACAATGGAAATATAAATTTAAGTAAATATTTCATGTCCTCGAGTGGGGATCGAACCCACAACCAATCGGTTTTACAGTCACGCTTCGTGCCGCTGCGCCACAACTGTCCTCCTTTTTTATTTATTTAATTACATATAAATAAAAAAATTAAAAACTACTACATAAATGAAATAAAGGTACTAAAGGTATTTTACTTAATTTAATCTTTACCTAAGCTTACAGTTCCTGTTGCTCATATAATCCAATTAGAGACGAATACTAGACGATATATCAGATGAAGCAGAAGCCAAATTAATGCATTTCTCATATATTAGCGTAAAATGTGCACGGATCTTAGATAATATTATAAACGGGGGCGAAGCCTCAAATAAAATATAGTATAGTAAAGTCTGTAAGCATCTCCTGGATATGAGATGAGAACTTATTATTTAAACTCTCCGGTCTACTCCCTTCGAACATTTGAAAGGGAATTTATGCTACGATTTTGACAGACCAAGGACTTTTTTTTAATCATTTATTTTTGACATAAGTAATATTCCCATAAATCTTGATTGAGTTTCAAGTGTGCCTATAGTAAGATTCTTTAACTTTTGACTATATATATTTATATTTATTCAACCTAAATATTTTTATCATTATCTATCGAAAAATGAGTGAAATGAAAGATAAAAAATAAAAAGACAGTAAAAAATAAAAAGGAAAAAAATCTCTTAAATTTTAATTAAAACATAAAATAGCACTCAGATTTTTTAGTTTTTTTTTTAAATAAAAACTGAAGGATACAATATTCAAATTCATTATGATATTTTTATTACTATAACAATTTATGTCACCTTATGTTTTTAAAATAACATTATCCACATCATGGTTTAAACCCATAAACATGCAAATATATATTTTTTATGTTTGTGTTTTCAAAGATAGCGAAACAATATATATAAGGAAAGATAATATTTTAAACTAGTGGGCTAAGTGCGGCTTCGCCCGCTTCTTTTTTGGTTTAATATTATTTAAGTATATTTAGGGGATTTTGGTTAAGTATTTTAGTATTTTTAACTATACACTTCATAAATCGTAATTTAAATAATTTTCTTGTTTTGATTTTGTCGTATTTAATAGAAAAAGTGGATGATTGACGGCTGTCGATGATGATGACGATGATGATATCTAGGTACGCGCACAGGACAATCGCAGTTTTTCCCGAGATAATCCCTATACTGCGGAAATTTCGGGATGAAATCATTTCAGCTGTACCACATATTAGCCCGCCCGGACAAACAGAAAGACCGATATAAATTTTAAAATAGTTTGTGTTTTAGTATCATGTAGATATATGCACTTGAAAAAAACTCGGTTATTTCGAAATCACAGATATACACTTTAGTTTTATTTATATGTATAGAGTAAAGATGTATCGTAGTTATCACTTGCGGAAATTCCGGGATAAAAAGTAGCTTGTATGTTGCTCCTCTATCGGACAGTGGAAATTCTATAAAGATAGATTTAGGTTGTCCAGAGATTTGCCCGAACAAATAGATAGATAAAAACGTGTTTGCTTGTGTTTTAGTGTAGTGTTAATAGCTATATGCACTTAAAAACACGGTTATTTTTAAATAACACAGATAGAGCATTTATGTACAGATTAAAGTTGTCCTTTTTTGAAAATATCTTTTGATAATGTATTTTATGGATTCTTAATTATTTAGCTAACGTATTGCCACCATTACGTTCTGCTTCACATTTTCCAGATCTTTAATTTAGTTGGTTATGTTCGTATAGAGTTTTAGTTGTTATAATTCAGCTGGACTGCTATCATTATTCATGAAATGTTCTAGTTTTCAATTTTTAAAAGTCAATAGAAAACTCTCATCACGCTCAACATCTTTCGTTATGGAAGCATTTAATGATTTATCTTAGTTTAGTTGGACTGTTATGTTGTTCATCAGACGTTCCAGATCTTTAATTTTTTATATGTCAATGGCGAATGCTCAGACCACTCAACAACTTTTGTTATAAACACATTTAATAATTTCTTATAGTTTAGCTGGACCACAACGGTTCAGCATCAGGTGTGGAAGTCTTCAAAATAAAATAAAACCTAGATCCTGCCCAGAGCTAATAGCTACACAACTAATAAAGTTTCGTTGAAATCGGGCCAATAAATCAGAAGATTCAGAAGATGTGCGCGTACAAACAGACAGATAAAAATTTAAGAAATCAATCATCATAGATTCATGTTTCATTAGTGATTTTAAGACAATCTACATTGTGTTATTTTAATCAACCTACATATTCAATGTACAGACACATTTTTTTTTACTTTTTTATTATATATAAATACTTTCCCAAGTGGGTATAGAATGCACAATAACAACCAGTAAAGAAGTCACCAGTAGTCAGTCTCAAGACGGCATCGACTTCATAATAATTTTACTAAATAATAGCTGTATGAGTGAATGGAATTAACATAATTATGATGTGATTTTATTTTTATATTAGCATTTTTTGAATGTTTGTCACTGAACAGAAAAACTCCAATTCGGTTAATATTAAAATTGAATATCCTGTTAAGGCTATAACAATTTAGATTAAAGTTTTCGCTTTTTGCAAATTTCGCATTTCCCAGCATAAATTCGCATTGTCTAGTATTGTCTTTTTTTTAAATTTGTTTTTGCATAATAATTGTTATATACAAAGAATTTTATATTTTATCTAAGTAATATGAAATATACTTAATATTTTAAAATATTTAACTAATATAATAAATAATTATAATATTTACTAACTCACGGACATATATACGGTCAATGACTCAGTCCGTGCATTCAATAAGCAATCAATGAACAATTTTTATCAATCATGATTTGCCTTTTTAAAGGACATAATATTAAGAATTGATATTTATTATATAATTTAATTCAGAATTTAAAATAAATTAACGTAACTAACTTTAAAACATCAAAAAAACGACCATCATATAATTCAAGAAAAAAATATAAATCGTTTCCAACTTAAACGTCACTTCATAAACATTCCAAAATCAAAAAAATAGCGCGAAAATAATTTTAAAATGAAATGACATCTAAAGAAAACAGACTATAAATCATATATAAGAGTTAAAGATTAAAAATAAAGACACAATTCGCGTTACATTTACAATATACATATAGAAAAATATAGTTTTTATTTACCTCGATATGCGGAAAATGCAGATCAGTATATCACAAGCGCTTTGCGAGCGCGCTGGGAGCAGACTGCAATAGTGTTCACTGTTCAGATTTTCGCTCACCGGTGCCATGCTTTTGAGACGCACTTTAAATATGATTATAAACCACGCTAATTTTCATACACGTGATCGTAGAGCTTACAATTATGTATTTATAAGTTTAATATACTAATTTTGTATATTTTTCAGCTTCATGCTCTATCATATAAGGCCAGTCGTGGCGCAGTGGCACGAGGTGTGACTGTAAAACCGACTGGTTGTGGGTTCGATCCCCACTCGAGGAGATGAAATATTTACTTAAATTTATATTTCCATTTCTTCGCTCTGGTGTCGAGGTTAAGCGTGGCGTTGAGTTCTGCCACTCAACACGCAATGCCTCCAGAATTCGGCAGAAAGTGGGGAACGGAGTGTCTTAACACTAGGTTCCCTCTGCCTACCCTGCGGTTTGCGGGATACAGCGTGAAGCTGATTTTTTTTTTATGCTCTATCCCGCATTTGGCTGAGTAGATGAGAGAGAGAGCCTAGTATTAAGACACTCCGCTATCCACTTTCCGCCTAATTCTTGAGGTATTGCGTGTTGAATTCCGGAGCTCAACGCCGCGAATTGCCTCGACACCAGAGCGAATAAACGAAAACATTAAAAACATAATATACTTTTATTACTACCACGACCAGACGCGTTTACAGGCACAGAGAGAGCAGGCAATATTATAATATTCCAGAGCTACTGAGTAAACAGAGAGAACGTGATGTTTCTTCACTTCACTCTTCATCCCAAGCCCTCTTAGAAACATGACGTGAGATCGAAACTTAGCATCGAGTTTTGTCTAATCGTATCGTGTTGAGGATAATATTTCTAAACATAAATATTCGAAAAAGATTCATTTAAAACTACCATAATTACAGTTTTATTACCACAGTGGTCGATTATAGAACGACAAGTTATATTTATTATAAATAAATGT
>JAATLQ010038667.1:230680-315417 GCA_013421005.1 Heliconius erato x Heliconius himera
CGACTGGTTGTGGGTTCGATCCCCACTCGAGGAGATGAAATATTTACTTAAATTTATATTTCCATTTCTTCGCTCTGGTGTCGAGGTTAAGCGCGGCGTTGAGTTCTGCCACTCAACACGCAATGCCTCCAGAATTCGGCAGAAAGTGGGGAACGGAGTGTCTTAACACTAGGTTCCCTCTGCCTACCCTGCTGTGTGCGGGATATAGCGTGAAGCTAATTTAATTTAATTTAATTTAAATGTAGTAAATATGCGAGCAGATATCATTACAATATTGTTTCACAGTTTTAATAATTTTAAATTAATTATTAATTAATTGATAAGTAAGCAAACAACAGGCACTTCTAGTTCCATACCATCGATGACCTTTTATGGATTAATCAGTTCTTATATTAATAACTAAAATAACAGTAACGATATATGTTAGAAATCATAAGTGACAACAAACACATTAAAAATAACATAAAACACATATGATCTATATATATATATATATATATATATATATATATATATATATATATATATATATATATATCAATATATTTCTAAATAAGTAGTTCAAAAAGAGATTCTACTCGAACATAATTGCATTAAGTGATACGTGTCACTTGATAACAATACTTCACACGAGTTTCCTTCAACTGCCGCAATGCACACAACTTCCTTATTTTTATAAACTTTTTCATCTATAACTACCCTCTTTTCCTCGAGTTTGTTAACAATATTGATATTTTTGTAAAAACACTTTCTAAACTAAGCGAGAGTTAGTTTGTAAAGCAATATATATAAGACTTAAAAAAAAATACATTTAAAACTTCATGCAACACTTAAAATCAAATTATATGTAATGGTGAAACAGTTATGTAATGATATTCCACTGCCCAACTAAATCTTATAGCAGAATAAAGTGTAAACCTGATAGAGATAGAGAATATGCATAATAAACACTAGGTTCCCTTTGCTGCCAATTTGAACAATTTGAGATATAATATTTGAACCCACACCCATATAATTCAGTTTCAAGCCACAGCCACTGGTTTAATGAAATTCTTGAATCGTGAAATATATTTGATAAATAATATAAATTCTTCATATGTACATTTTGCCGTTTCCTTGTCATTATATTTATATGGTAAGTGCATTTTATTTATTGTTAAGATCATTTTGTAGGCCTATCGTATTCATTTTTTTATTTTAAATTAACGTCATACCTAACTAATTATTTGTTTACAAATATGTTCTTAGCTGGGTTAAGCAAAGGTCATTCTGGTTAGAAGTTAATCATTGTGCATATTCTTATCACCAGCTACAAAACTTCAATATCTGTAATGCAACTTTCCTATATTATATACTGCGACCGTAGTAGGTTGTAGGTTCAATTTCCACTGGACAAAAGGTCCAGGTAATACCAGGTTTTGGTAAAGAGGCAATGTAGAGTCCACCAGTCAACACTTAATGTCTTGAAACTAAATATCTCTTCTGACCTTATTATTACTTACAGGATACAGCGAAAAGAAAAAAAATAGTCAAATTTTATTAATTGATAAATATAAAAGAATAAAATGATAACTGCGATATAATTTACAATCAGTTAGTTCAAATTAAATGGAAGGAATATGAAAGCTATAAAAAAAATTGCAGATGTAATGGCTATATTTATTTATTACTAGCGGCCTGCTCGCGGCTTTGTCCGCTTGAATTACATGATTATTCATTTAAGAAATATAGATATTACAAACAGCCTTAATTATTAATTAATTGATTTGGATAAGTACTCACGATATTATTTGTAAAATAACTTATATTAGCTCCTGTACAGTTTTTAAATTAGTAACATTATTAGTTAAATATATAATTGGTATACAGAATATACATAGAAAGCACGTTTTTAGGCATTTTTATATAATCTATAAAATAATTAACATTTTCGGGCAAGTTCAAGTCGTACTCATGCCCCGAGAGTTTCGTACCAGTTTCATGAAAGGAGATACACCAAAAGAATAACTAATTAAGTTGTCATTTTGTATCAATTTAAGTACAGATTAAAATTTGTACTTAATGGTTTTTTCTGTGACACAAATACAAATAAGTAGTCAATTTTTGAAAAATAATTTTGGAATTTTCCTTTATACGTGCCGTAAGTTGTAACTTCTTAACAAATTTCGAAATTGTATATCAACGGGAAGTACCCTATATTTGTACCTAGTTATGATAGAAAATGCGACAAAAACAAAGCATAAACTCTCATATTTCATCGTCATTTGATTGCGATGATTTAGAAGATAGATTTTCGTGCTCTAAGGGAATATAGACTTGAACATTGAGGTATCTCACCTTTAACCGATCTTGTACAAAATAGTCTTGACAGACGGACAGACGGACAAACAACAAAGTTATTTTATAAGAATTTTGAGGTATGTACCCTATAATACCCTTGGCACATACATACATGCAACATACAGGTGCAATAGTGCAATGTCAGTACGTGTCGCTTGTAAGTTATGAAATAATACTGTGGGATATTTTTATAAACAGTGTCAGAGCATTTTTTCTTGAGACACAATTTTTTAGAGGTTGCTACCAAAAGTGATTTTTTTTATACGTTTCTTAAAAAAATATTAATAACATAAATGAACGTACGGACTGAAGAACCTATTCAAAATATTTCTTTGAATATTAAGTCATTCTTTATCACTGTGTTAAATAATTAAGAATTAAGCTAGACTGTTACGAAGGTAATCTTCACCAACAATTCAATTCAGTTTACTATGTAGTTAGTACTATGAACAATTGTACTTTAAAAACGTAACGTATCATGTGTAGTCAATAGATATCATTGCGTATGTCCTTTTTTTTTCAAATATAAATATCTTAAAAACTTTAAGTACATTATTTTTTGATAGAGTGTAGCGGTAACCTTTCCAAACTATATTTTTTTAATGTTTTTTATATTTATACTATATTTTACAGCGCCATCTATTAAGACCCATCGCAATTAGTGATAGCGTTACGTGTATGAAAGAGAGTATCAAGATTCGTTAGTACCTACTATTTTTGTCAATAGATAGCGTTACTTGTATCGATTTTTTAATATCTCAAATATTAACTTCTTGAAAACTTAAATACTTATATCTTTTGATAGAGTAAAGCGATTACAATGAAATAAACACTATAAGCTACTTTGATTTATTTGTAATTTTTATGTATAAAAGTTGCTTAAATTTATTGTGTACTTTTTACGTGATACGTGTTCACATAAACAGACAAACAGACAAACAGATAAACAGACAAACAGACAAACAGACAAAAATTCCAAAAATGTTGGAAATGGATTCTGTTAATTATCCTTTAACACCCTAGCTAATTTTTTTTTAAATATTTTCAATGTACAGAAACGACTTTTCTACAGATTTATTATAAGTATAGATATAAAAAAACTGGGTCAAAAGTAAGTCGGACTCGCCCACCGAGGGTTCCGTACTAATTTCAGAATTCTAAGTCAACGGTAATTAAAACTTATAAAAGTTTAAAAACTTAAGCTTGTAACTTAAGATTGGGCGTTTATATGGCTAAAATTATGTATTTAATTAATGATACCCTATTTATAGGTAACAAAACAAGCATTAACTTTATTATCAAATGTAGGAATTTTATTTAGAAAAGCAAACTACAAATTAGGAAACCCGCCATGACATGCTGAACGTCAATCAGAATCAGCGCGATATACGTCACGCTCTGGTAAACAAACGAATTGACATTTTGTATTGACAGCTTACTCAGTCTTGACGTCACATATTTCGACGCCATGATACTTCGACGTGATTTGGTGCGATTTTTAAACTAAACTAAAATGTGTGTTTTTACATTATCTTTTTTGCAGAAATATGATATGTGATGAAATTATAATATATTTCTCAATATTACTAGGACCCGCCACACGGCGGGTGGAGCTGAGCGAAGCTATGATGCGCAAAATTTTGCGTTTTTTTTTGTTTTGTCCGCACGCGCAGGGTTAGGTTAACAACAACAGGGATCGAACCCATGACCATCGCCCTTAGTGTTATCGACTGTCCTCCTGTACCATGACGACATTACATTGCCTATTTATGCAATATACAAAAAAAATATTATTTAATTATTTATCTATAGATTGCGTAATCCGGACAAAACGCGTAGAGTTGTGTACAACATTTCATACAATAGTGTGCTAATTGATTAATATCATTAACGCTGAAAGTGATTATTTAAGTGCACTTAATAATTAATGTTAACAATGTATTTTTGTAACATTTATCACAATTAAATATAAATTAATAATTGAGTAGAGAACGAAGTGACTGGTCGCTTTTTTATATCGTATGTAGAAAGATAAAAGATTTTCCGATTTTCTCTGGAATTGAAGACGCTTCCTACACATAAGTTGAGAGGTGGAACCATAAATAGTTCCAGTTATAGCGGAGACACTAAAACAATTCGTTCTCCCAACCGAACCCACAGCTATCGTTTGAGCACTTGTAGGCTGTAGCTATTATCACTCGTGGTGCAACAGCCACGAGGCCATTTTGATTACTATATTTTTCTTTACACGCTGTATCCCACATGTTATAAACATTAAGTGATGACCCTATAATTACAAATTTCATCATTATAAAAAAATCCAATCAGTTTCACTGTATCCCGCACACAGCAATGTAAGCAGAGGGAACCTAGTGTTAAGACACTCCCCTCCCCTAAGCTGCCTAATTCTGGAGGCATTTCGTGTTAAGTGGCAGAACTCGACGCCGAGCTTTGCCTCGACTCCAGAGCGAATAAATGAAAATATAAATTTAAATAAATATTACATGTGTGGGGATCGAACCCACAACCAATCGATTATACAATCACACCTTGTGCCCCTGCGCCACGACTGGCCGTAACTTTACTATAAGAAGTTAGGTACACCAAATTTGTTTTATTTTTCTTATGCCATAGAGATACAAACATTAAAAATACATAAATTATAAAAAAATTAAAAAATAGAAATTACAAAATAAATATGCATTTTTTTTACTTCACACTCAACCCGCAGATAACAGGATAAGTAGATTGATATTAGGTTGCACTAACCTAACAACAAAAAACATAATTCAAAAACATTGCGTGGTGGCTGGCAGCAGAGTGGAACAGTATCTGGCTGTGAACGCGAATAGGTTATAGGTTCGATCCCGACTTGAGTTAATGAATTATGTACATAATCCCCGCTCTGACTACACTAGGCTAGACTAGCATATACATTTTGTATGAAAAAATAAAGTAAAAATAATTTATTAAAAAATATATTATAGCTTTTGCATTTTAGCTTATAAATAAAATGAGAAAAGAACGCTGCAAGGGATACTGAGAAAAGTGAATCATTTTCAATAAAAGTATATTTTCTTTTCCTTGCTCTGGTAACGAGGCAAAGTTAAGTTCCGAGTCCGCGAGTTGCGGGACTTCTATGAGAAACAAAATTTATATTAAAGCAATGGCAACATTAATAAATAAATGGTTGTGGGTTCGATTTCCTCTTAAATATTTTCTTTCAAAAAACAGAAACTGGACAATTGGACATGGCCCAATTTTCCTCACTCTGTCGGTGTCGTATATTTTTTTAGGCATGGAACAGGGTAAGCAGAAGGAACTGAAAAAAACTTCGTTCCACACTTTCCGCCGATTTTGTCGAATTATTATGTCTTGAGTGGCGGAACTCAACGTCGGGTTTTTGACTTGGCGCCAGACCGAAGAAATGAAAATATTCAATAATTCATACCATCGAGTGGAGATCATGTAATCTTATTATTCCTTTAACATAATCTCCCTGGAAAGTAGATCTAGACATTTATAAATTCGTTTTTTGCAAGATATCGTTGCACTTAGAGGTTCCGGAAATATAGGTACAGGTGATTTAATGTTAAGACACTTCATTTTTTCCTTCACATCTAATTTTCGAGGTCTTACGTGTTGAGAGGTGGAACTCAACGCCGCGATTTGCTTCGTTACTAGAGCGAGGAAGTGAAATGAATTTATACGAGTGTTGGTGCAGATAATCTATTTATATAAATGAAAATTGATGGAAACCAGGAGGCGGACATATGTACTTTTTACCCCGTTCGACCGCGTTCCCATGAAGTCACTATAAAGCGTGGTACAACAAAAACGCATCTGACATAGTAACGTAAGTATGGTATGGTATGGTTGACTATGGCGTTCCGAGCGCGCCAGTTGACCACATATCACTCCGCCAATGTCACGTTGTGTGTAAGTAAATAAGTATGGTTAAAAATTTGACAATTATTAAAATGACAGCTACTTAAACGCTAAATTTGACATTTATAAATTTTGTCAGAGTCGATTGGAGTGAATGAGACGATTGAAGAAGAACAAGAAATGGCCCATGACAGCGCCTCGTTGGTATGGCTCGACTCCGTGCTTCTCAATCACAAGAGCAAAGCGAGGCAGCGCGTGAAACGGCTCGGTCGGCAATGCGGAATCGTCGAGCGAACAACAGAGATCAAAAATAGGTAATTTTCGACGCTCAAGAAAAGAATTATTAAGTGCTGATTTGAATCGAGCAGCGTTTCGATACGATTACAGCACTGGTTACTGCGCACGGGATTGTGCTGCCTTAGTGTAAAAGTGAAATTGCCCTTTTAGAATTCGCCACCTGAGCCATTATATTCAATGATTTTTTCTTGATAAGTAAATACATTACAGATATACATATATGTATATCTGTAGTGTATTTGTCATTGTTTTTATAACAAGAATACTTTCATGATTTCGCGGGTGAAGCCACGGTCGGAAGGCTAGTCGTCTATATGTTTCTAAATTATTCGGAAAGAGATTCTATGTAATTGCACTAAGTGATATGTGTCACCCAATAACAATATTTCCGGGGCCGTTTCCTACAAGCAACTGCCACCGATTAATACAATTCGCTGCTGTTATAGACTTTTTTACCTACATCTACATCTACAATTGATAAAACTCTAGATATTTAAATAATTAAAAATAAAATTCCATAACCTATACCTTCACTAACATAAATCCTAACCTAATCTTAATCTACTTATTTAGGATACTTATTTAGAAAACGTATAAAAATTTGAACGCAGCGGGACTCGAACCCGCGCTTCCTGGAAACCGACCAGGAACCCGATAAGTGTGGAATAACACTTTAAAAATGTTTAAAAATAATCTTAATCTATTATACGAATATTTAGCATTCTAGAACATCTAATCTTTCATGAGTTTCTTTCTATAAACAATACTACATTTGGCCCAGAAACGCGTTGATATCTATGTAGGTATCTATCTACCTAATGGAATATTAAATTGCATAATTGACAGAAGTGGCTACTTATGATATTAGTTATATATTAAAATCAACATATTTTAAGATAAACGTGCATACTGAATAGTAACTTATATTTTTGGTCTTACTTGGCATTTATTTTATTGACTCCAATTTATTGGGTTTTTTTTAGAGAATTTGAGAACAAGATTTGAGAACAATTTATTCACATTTCTGGATAAACAGTGGGACTAAAAAGGAAGATTTACATAATTATGTTAGTGCGATAATAATATATGGTAGAGTTATCAAATACAATACATTCGTTTTGTATAAGCTCTCTCGAGCTAAAATTAAAGAGAAGAATTAAAGAGATATAATTTTAAACGTATAAAAATATGACCATTGCGAGAATTGAACTCACGACTTTTGGGAAGCTTCACTTCTCCCTTTCAGCTACATTCATTTTTTCCCCAAAATATTTTTTTTTCCTTAGTGTGGAATAAATATATTAAAATTGCTAACAAAAGATATAGGTAGATATGGAATGGAATTTACTCGCAACGGGTTTACGTGCACTCTTTAGTAGTCGTCTTCAAATTGTACAACTTAAGACTACGTAAATCATCAATTTTACTTTTAAACATTCTAATGAATTTTCTTTATTGATTTTCTAAAAGATATTTGCGCGAAAGGTTCTTGTACTTATAATTAAAAAACTATCCTGAAGTTGAGTTTTGAAACAAAAAAAATATGCAACAAAATGTACTCATTTAAATTTTTGCTTTCATAACTATTCCGAGATTTTCATGGAATTCAGATATTTAACTTTTGACTTCCCGTTTTAGTACTATATGTGTGTTACTGTATGTGAACTGTGTACCTACTTAACACACCTTCCAGTGTCCGATTAAACTAAAATTTGGATTACAATTTCAGTTTTGATGGCAATGACATTAATTATAATCTATATTAGTGCTAGTCCAAAATGGCTGCCGTAACAAAATGGCGGATTATATATTTTTGCACAACCCACCTAATATGGGTATCCAACGAAAGGGCTTGACTTGTTGAAAATACAATACGCCATAAAAATCTACAAAACTTCTTTTTTTTTATTAACTCTAAGCCTCTTTTAAGTCAGCGTTAAAATTAAATTTACTAAAAAACTAATTAATATAAAAAATAGATAATTGTTGTCTATTCAGATTGTATAGAAAACAATATCATGACATAAATACTTTAATAAAACCATAGTACAGAGCTGCATAGCATATTTTTAAATAATGGGATTCGAAACTGGGCGTCGCTCAGTATTGATTGACAAAACGTAATAGTAATGCTACTTTTTATATTTATAAATTCATATTAATTCGCGTTGCAAATAAGACAGCTCAAGCAAAATAGAGGTTGTCATAAAAAAAACAAAGGTATCTACAAAAACCAACTATACAATTTTTAATCTGTTTATTATATAATTACAATAATTTTGCATCTCCATTCTACTTACATATGAATAGCATACTTCATATTCGCAACAGATGTAACTAATATTAGCTATAATAGTAGCGCATTCAGTTCCCAGCTGAGCGTTTAAGATTTTTTAACACACCATAAGGATATCCGCACCTTAGACCTGTATTCTTGTAACTGTACGTATAGAATAAAATCGTTTTTTCTGTAGATAACTACTTTAGGTATGTCTATAAATCTATTATAACTAAATTCGGAGACATAGATTAACGTTTAATTAGCTTTTAATTTTAAGAGGAGAAGTCATTTAAGTGGTAATGACTTTCATCCATACGAAAATGTCCGAAAACTTACGAACGCACCCACGAAGTAATACGAAGAAAGCCGAACACTCCCGATCTCCAAAATGTTTTACATATTTATCGCTTGTTTTAAAATTTTCTTATCAAGTTACAAAATTTACAATAACATAGTGTTACCTTTACTATTGATTATGTCGATATTGAACTTTAGTTACATATGAGTACACGTCCAATGTGCGGATAGCCTTGTAATTAATGGATTAAAAATGCTATTTTCACAGAAAATTTCATTTTAATTCTCAACGATACGTGAGAAATCAAGGGAATGTGTTCTCGAGTTGTATTTATGTTTAACTGTATATGTATACTTCTAATTATAGTTAACAATTTCGATTTATTAATATGTATATATCATTTTAATTTAATTAATGCTTAGTTATGACGAGCTAGTTTTACTGATATCAACCTACATACTATAATTATTCAAGAGAACGAACATATTTGTACTAGATACGTCGATAAAAGTTAAGAAACATTATTATTCAGGATTATTATAATAAAAATATATATAATGTGAACCATTTTTGCAAGGCATTAAGTTTACAACGCTTATAAATACCACTAACTCACTAGCAATCGCACTCAGAGACGGGAATTAACGTTTAATTTATGTTTTAACGTTAAAAAATCATAGAAATATAATAATTTAATGTTAGTTAATTAAGTCTAATTCACATATCTGAATGCAACATTAAATCTTATAACGAATCTACTAATGATTAACATGAAAAACTTACGCGACATCATATAAAATATATTAAAATACATTTCATTTAATTATTTATATAAGAATAAGTTAACACCTACAAACGATCGCTCGAACAAACTAAGCAGATAGTGCGTAAAACTTCGCATGCAAGAAACACGTGGTAATACTAAAAATATATTATATAAAAATTTAATTATTATTACACTATCAATAATTTAATGGAACAATATCTTAGTACTATATAATAATGTATGAAAATATTTATTAAGTAAATATCATAGATGATCAATTGGCTGCAATTTGTTGTCATGGTATAAGATTCTAAATATTTTGGATTATTTTTTTTTTAATAAAAAAAATAAATAAACTGCGAGAACACACCCTATAACGAGTTTGTATACAAACGCTATTCTGCCAATTCGACTAGTCAGTGAAAAATTGATCTATCCGGGTAAAAAACCAGCATTTACTACTATCGTAGTAAATCTTTGATTTTATCGTTTAAAAAAATATTATATAAAATGTATCCTTTCGCCTTTCGTTTGTTTAGGCCGTTAAACATGTTTGTTTAATAAAAAAACTCTAATTTCTCATCAAAATTTGTAGGCAACAGAAAGGTTTATTTTGTTTAAAAATTTGCTATAGACCTGTTTTACACTGACTGTCTTATATAAAACATTTTAATTATACTATTCTACCTAACTGTCATTTACTAAGATACGAATACTTGTGCGGCACTCGAAATTTTAAACAACGACTCAAATAAATCAGAATTTCATAATAATATTTTTTCAAAACGTCATTACTATAAAAAATTGTTAAAATAAAAGAGAATAGGAGCTCGGAGCAGTGCCCATCCCAGACACGATCAATTGCAGGCTTTACAATTCGCATTAGGAGACATCCATAAATTACGTCACACCTCTCTCCGTTCTTGTCACTAGCCGGTCACACTTGTGAGACGTCACATATTTTGCAATTTCACACTTAGAAGAATCAACTAAGAAATAAAAAGTATAGTTCCCCAATTATTTTTTTATTATATTTTAAAAAGCGATGTCACAAAATTTAAGATCATTTCCCACCACTTGTCACACAATGTCACACATTTCTTTCCCTTTTCTTCTCTAAAGTGTGACGTAATTTATTGACGACGCTCGCCTCCACTGTCCGGCCTCCTTTCTCTATCTAAACAAGACCAAATTCAAAATGACTACCTTACATTTTATGAATTATTTAAACATCCTTCGTTATATAAGTGGATTTACCATCCACGAAGAAGCGCCCTACTCTTTCTTCCAATCGCTTACAGTACAAATTTATATTTTGTTTTAGTTAGTTAATATGGGTATTTCATGTTATTATTAGATAATATTTTGCTAAAGAAATCTATTAAATGCGTGACAAAATAGTAATTTTCAACAAGAAATTTCATACTATTTTATAATTTATATTATATTTATATTGAAAAAGATTTATCACGTACCTGGCTTTTAAGTACGACACTCTAAGATATTACAGACATGTTGAAAAAATATTTATGTAAATAGAGCAACTGAACTCACGCAACTGACGCCGACAACGCCGTCTATGGCCAAGAATGTAGGGGCACGTTTCCGTGAATGGCATTACCTATATCTATTAAGTAAATATCAATTTGATATACATTACAAAGTAGAATTTTAAAATTAGTTTTTAATTACCGGCATTATTTAATCAAAAGGATAATGGGAATTATTAATATATTATAATTTTTCCTTACATCACAAAATATAAGGCAAAATGTATGACATCTGATGATACATTGATTCTTTTTCACAATATTCGAATTTATTACCAAGCAAGTATGGAAAAAATAGAAATACCTTAGAAACACAATAAGAATCTTTTTCATATAATTTATTATTATAAGCAGGTATTCATTATTATTTTTAATTATTCGCTTTTACAAAATAGTTCTTATATATTAGCATGTAACATTTCGGGCGCTGATATAAAATATTGAGAACAATATATTGAAATGCTTGTAGGGCTATTATTTATTTAACATATGTGATACAAATATTTAAATTGTATTCAAAAACAAAACCAAAATATTTTTTATTCGATTAAGCCACCACAAGCGCTTTTGAATTGTCAAGTTACATAGAAATGTCAGTAGTGTCCGTCGTGTAGGAAGCTAACATCGGTTCGGAAGGCAGTTCTGCTGAGAAGAGCCGGCAAGAAACTTAACAGTTGCTCTTTTCAAAATATAATTTACAATAGGTATATTAACCATCATAAATTTCCCGAGTGATGAAAATTAGGAGTAATCAGTTTGTTTTTATATATTGTAATGTAACGTAAAATAATAACTGTATATTTCAATATCATAATCATAATATAAATTATAAATAAATAAAATGGAATATTTAGCTGCAATTGTAATATTTATGATATATATTAAATAAATAATGACCCCACCCTTCCCTACACACTTAAAACTATAATAAGCATTAGATTTTAAATGTATATTTTCATATATTATTCGACGCGTAAATTTAAATTACTTCTACTTATAATAGAATCGGTATGGTGTTCACTTGTTTCGAATAACCCTTGAGCTACGGATAAATTTCATAATAGCTTAGTTAAAAAAATACATTTTTGCAGCCATAACCACCAATAAATATAGAAACTTTGAAATTATGGGCTCGAATAAATGTATTCTTATAACCAAAATAAATACGATATATCCTTACAAATAGTTTTATTCATACTAAATATAAATTTAATCATTAACATGTAAATATTAATAAATTATGTAAATACATGTTAGTTTCTCTATATTTTATTTTACCTTTTTATTTATTGCTATAAAGTGTCAATGTTCCTTGAATGATAATTTTCGTCGAATAGACCAATTAAAGCTTTTTCGTGATCAATTTACGTACTATCAAAAAATAAATCTTAAGCTGAACATACACAAATTAAAAAAAAAATAAACGAGAACATGTCATCATTAAATTATTTAATAATAAATTAATATGGAAAGTTATATTAGAAATTGAACAAAAAATATTGGAAGACGTGATCTGATAGCAAAATAATATTTTATTAAAGTCACAGATTATTCATAAAATAAGAAGGAACAATAAAATGGCATTCGAAGGGAGCGTTTTACAATTTAGAGAATATAAATAAAAAAAGTTTTTAATCATCATTATTATACAGCAAGGAGTCTTTATTATACATTTAAAAAATTTTAGCACATGTACAACAAGGAAAATTGATTTATTTTATATTTATGTATAAAATTTGTATTTTTTTTAATTAGAAAGTGGAGATAAAACAATGAAATATTTGTAGAATACATTTTGTTAATTATTATATGAAATTAAGTAGCAAAAGTTAAGCTAAATATATTGTAAAATTATTTTATAATTTTATATATGTCAATATTTATGGATTGGAATTAAAAAAAAATAGCATGTAAGAAATTACGTATTAATATCATTATTTGTACTGATATTAGGTAGTATAATTAAGAAACATTTTGTTAAGTATTATAGTCACTTACTAGAGTAATTATTTTAAATTAAATTATTTTTTGTAAAAAATATTATTTTACACTAATTTGACATTATATAGAGTATTGTATATACACTTTAATGTTATTAACAACACAAAATAGTTATGAAAGTCACGTTTAAAGGCATAAAATAATATTTTTTACAAAAATCTTTCCAAACATATATAAAAAATTTCGTAAAATTTACCATCAACCGATTTTTGTGAAAATTTTAAGCAATTTCATTTAAAAGTCTAATCTCACAATACAAATTTAGCTAAAACAGACATCCAACGACAACTACGGGTCATATTTCCAAAATAAATTAACCATATTAACAAAATGTATTCAATAATTATATATTAATAATAAGAAATACAAAAAAGCCGCACAATTTCGTCGTTTCTTATAAAATTGACAATTAGGACGTGAATAGAATGGTGAATTGTATAAAAGGTGGAATATCGAAATAATATGTATAATACTATACTATAACTTAAACGTTTAAGCACTTTAGGAAATACACACGATATAATCATAATAATATTATAAAATAAAAAAAATATTAAATTACACTTAGACACTAAGCATTAGTCGGTTAGATCTGCATCGTCCGACAAATCCTGGAAACAAAAAATAAATTATAATTTATTAATTATATATTGTTATTAATTTAGATTACATAGAATAGCTCAAAAAAATATTCTGGTATATTCAAAAAGTTGTCTTAGAATTTCAATTTAGATAATTATGTAAAATTTTTGAGTTTAGTTTAAGTAACAGAACAAGGACCAATTACGGTAAAAAAATGATAACTTTCGAAGGAGCGCAATTTTATAATAAAGTACCATCACATATAAAAAATGTTAACTCATTTAACACATTTAAATGTCAATTGGCGAAATACGTCCGCGATAATTATTAACAATGTGTTAAGTAAGTATAAAATTTACCATTTTGTCACAATAACTTTGTCTACTTAAAATTTACCATTTTGTCACAATAATTTTAACTATTATAAGCTATTTTTGTAAATGTAAATGTAACTGTTGACAACGACGACTTAACTATTGTATTTTAAAGTATTGTTCTCAAGTAAGTGGCTTAGGTCTTATTGAGAATAAATGTCTATAAACTGAACTGAACCGAAGAAAAACAAAGAGAAATTAATTAAAGAACTGAAATGAAAGTTATGAAAGAGAAATAACACAAATAATTCTAAGTAAGCAAATAGCAAATATCTATAGTGATCAGATAAAACAATAAAAATATTATGGTAATATAAACGTGAGATGTCTTACTAGGTTTCTACCCATATTACATAAGGCCCAGGGAAAATAATATACTAAATTGGTTTTTATTTTTTTAGCTTCACGGTGTATCCTGCACTTTGCAGGTTAAGGTCGTTTCCTACTTTCCGCCGAATCTCGTAACTCAATGCCGCGATGCCTAATTACCATAGCAAGAATATACAGTCACAAGCTTGTGCCCTGGTGCCATGAATTGCCTCTGCTATATAGTATCAATTATTAAAATGAATAAAATATTAGTTCAATTTTACTTGGACGATTTTAACAATTTAAATTAATACATTCATTTTTAAGGTGTACATTTTTTTCTGTACTATATTTACAGTTAATTTTAGTCGATACCTCTACCCTAACTTAGTATTCTTTTGGTTCAGCGTCACGCTGCATCCGCATATAGCACGATAAACATAAGGAACCTAGTGTTAAGACACTCTGTTCCCTATCTTCTGCCGAATTTTCAAAGCACTAGATGTTGAGGGGCGGAGCTCAACATAATCACTCAAAAATATTAATAATAATAACATATTCTCCAGAATGGGATAAATAACCAATAACAGTTAACTTAAGTCAATTTTAGTCTATATAAAAACCAAATACGGTGAAACTAACCAGGTCATTCCCGCCATCCTCCAGTACCATATCGTCTATCTCGCGCTCTATCTCCTCCATTATATCTAAGGAATCTTTACGTTTGCCCTCCGGCACCACTGTTGCTGGTTGGACGTCCGGTATTCTGTTCGATGTACTGTAATTAAAGACATTAATTAAAAATTACAACATTAATTAAAATGTTTTCTCTATTTTTCTCTTTTTTTTAATTTATGTAATGCTCTACTGTGTAACTAAAAGAAAAGTATTTATCTATTATTTAAAATACTTATAACATTGATCTATTGGTTTGGTTTGTATAGTCCATTGGGGAAGGCTATAGGCTATATTACTATTAATTAACTTGATTGAAATCACTATCTGTATCTGCGGTTGGTTCAACTCATATTTATTACCACTTGACCAAGGGGGCGATGCCGCAGGTAAAACCTAGTATTTTATGAAAACGTATTCGACATTTTCATGCAAAGTGTGGCATGACAAATATGACAAAAGTGAAAAACACAGTGATTTATAACAAGTTATATTCTTCATATCTGACCAATATAGGCGAAATTTCAAATTGAAACAATAAAAGTAAACTTTGCTTATAGTAAAATCGTAATAAATCGATGTCTGTTCATAGAAGATATAATAAGAAAAAATGTTATTGGTAACATTTAACAACGTAATAGAACAAAAAATAATGATTTTTAAAATGTTTGTCGCTAGTTCTCGAAATTACCTAGGAATGTCCGTTTGCCACGAGCCTCTGGTCTCCGCTTCTACTTTTTCCTGTGCCAAATCTCGATTGGCATTACACAATTTGGAATCTTCTGGAAGGTTCTCTAGTAGGGAGTTGTTGGTGTAGGCGAAGTCACGCTGAAATTTCTCTAGTTGTAGAGATTCCTGTTAATGTAAAATGAGAAAAAAAATATATGTCAGTATTTAAAGCTAACTTCTCGATTGATAATTTATATTTATTGAAAGAGGTTTATAGATTTAGGATAAAAAATAATTTAGAAGTTCTGATTCATCTAGCTAGAGAAATAGAATTTGGTCAATTTATGGCAAACTAATATCTCCGAGTATCTATCTACAAGAGACTGACCTACTGTATCAATTCATGAATTTGTTATGATAAATGAACATGAATTGTTGTTAATTTTATTTAAATTTTGAATCAAAATTTAAAATATATTTTAATTAATTAAAATATATTTTATATAGGTCAATATTATAGTTTGAGACCAGTCGTGGAACAGGAGCACAAATGTGTGTCTAATGTAAACGCGACTGGTTGTGGGTTCGAACCCCACTCGCGCAAAAAGTTATTTTAAATTATTAAATTTATATTTTTATTTTTTCGCTTGCCGAGGTAAAGCGCCGCGTTCCGCCATTCAACGCCCAATGTCTCTAGAGATTGTCGAAAAGTAGAAGAGTAGTGTCTCAATGGGGAACTGAGTGTCTTTACTCTAGGTTCCCAAGTGTCCTCTGCCTTCTCTGCTATGTGCGGGATACAGCATGAAGATACAATTAAAAATAAACATAATTATAGTTCAACTTACATTAAACTCAGGGAACAAATTCTCATATTGTGTCGGGTCAGCGAGGGACTGTCCAGACTTTTTATTTGTAACCACCACTGACTCCCGCCATAATTTCACTACTTCACTCATTTTGGATGGAATGTATGATCTGTGAAAAAAAATATATTATTGATATATAAAAATATTTTTATTAACAAGTTTTCAAATATATTTTTTTTATAAAAAGATTATGTACATAATATATTAAACTGAGAATAAATAAACACCTATTAGAAAGTATACTTGTGCTCTTTTAAATAAATGAAAGTAAAAAAGTACTAATTTTGATTAGTTATCTTGATATATAGAAAAATAAAACATTTATTAGGTAAACTAACATTGTACTTGAATTTGAATATTGGAAAAATGAAATGTTTTAAGAAAGTAAATATATTTAATTAGTTGAACATTAAAACAATCGCTGCGAGTTTATCAACTGAACTGCATTTTAATAGTTTCAATGGAATCAAAAAACAGATATTCTTTATTCTGGTAGGTTAGTTGGATGCACTTTCGAACCCACATTTATATTTAATATTTATATAATATAATATACGCAAAAATGTAGATTTTGTCAGTCTTGCAAAAACCTAGTTATTTATTTATATGTACAATATACATATCAATATCTTAATTTCCGAACCACCTAACTCCACGAACTTTACAAAGTATACCGAAAATATTATATTATTCTTCACAAATCACTTATTAAAAAAAATATTATTATCTTAATGATATAGTTACACATACTGCTATGTACCAACATAGTGGACAATTAAGCTTTCAATATATATTTTTTTGTTTTCTATAGTAATAATATATATACCTAGCAAAGAAAGCAGCTTCAGGCAATTTGTTACGTTTAATAAGTAAATCCAAGCAGCCGTCCAAGTCGTTCAATGTGAAGTAGGCAGCAAATGCTATATTGTCTTCCTCTTCTTCCGCTGACATTCTCGCTACTTCTTGTAGGAGCTCTTTGTCACCTGAAAAAGATAGATATAGTTAGATTGGGCCGTATTTTCATATAATTGTATGGGGGTTAAATTTATAATATGGAATGGTTAGAAAAAGTAATAAAGATAAGAAGATAAGAGCTATATTAGAGTTACACTATTTCTTGTAGAAACTCTTTTATGTAAGTATTTTTAACACACTATTTTGATATAATAACATAATTATCTACTTTATCATTTACTTCTGAATTGTAATTTTTTGCAGAACCGCACAAATCATCAACTTAAATCAAAGGTTAAAGGACAATACCCTAATATAAAGATGAAAAATAAAACAAAATAATCAGATCAACGAACCTGTACTAACAGCAAACAGCAACAAGGCACTAAAATCTCTAGCATTATAATAACATATTTTTGTTAAATCCGTATCAGCCGCAGTGGCGGCAGCTGCTCCTAGCCTCGACCACCTCGCCGATGACGACCTGGATACACCTTCGGCTATGGCGGCCTCCTCAGCCAATTGCTTGGCTCTAGAAAGTTCTCCGAGGGACAGAGCTAACTCGAATTGATGTTCTGGTTCCGTTGATACTGCGAGAGCTTGTTGTTTGAAGCCCTGTTAGATAGACATTTGTATATATATATATATAAGTTAATAATAATATAAAAGTTTTGTATAACATGTTATTTATACACAGCGTAATAATTTAAGCATAGAATAATATAAGAAACAATAATAGTTGAATGATTTGGCGCAAAGAGTGCATATAATATAACGTAAATGAATAGTCAATAAATAAGACTTTAATATATTATAAATCATATAGAAAGTACTAATAAATGAAACAATATTTACAGTTGGGCAAATGTTAAGCACAACTAACTTGTTAATTGTAATAAATTTTTGACCACTTCTGAATGAAAATATTTACCTGTTTTTCGAGAAAATGTGCCACTCTAGTCCTGTGATCGTGAGGCACTGTGGGCAACACTCGGTCGGCCGTCTCAAAGTCACCTCTCATTACGGCAGTTTGATATTCCAACACTGGCAGGAGTAGGGAGTACGATACTACATTTAGTTCCTTATCGTTTAAGTATAATCTGAAAAGAGAAGAGAATAATATTTTGTTTTCGTATACATCATATTCATATTTAGTTATAACAAACTTATTACAAACAACATGACAATATATCTGATAAATGATAAATAATTTAAAAAATTATAAGTTGTTAAATTATTCATTCATGGGATATTATGCTACAATGTATAGTATTTGTTTGACTTTGACTATCCTTTTTTGTTATACTTTAAAGTACACGAAATTCAAAAGATAACTTCACTTGTTATAATTCAGATTTACATTTGTTCATATATTAAAAATTATAAAATCTGACTTTCCTTAAATAAATAGAGAAAATAAGTGCCTTAAGTATCCTCACCTATTCTCCTTGGCGACATAACCCAATATATACATAGTGTGATCCAAATGAGATATAGTGACAATCTCTCCGCCGACGTAATAATTTATTCTGTTCACAGAATTTGTGTATATAAAACAGTCGCCTATCCAGAGACCTGTTTTTACAGTTTCATTTACTTCTCCAACAACCTAAAATTTAATTATATTATACATAAACAAAAACCAGACTGTATTAAAAAAACTGCTAAAAAGGTAAAGAAGACCAGTTATGTGACACATCACAAAATAGAAGGATTATCAGCTGGAATCCATTTAAACAAAGCTCCTTCGAAAGATATAATTGTTGTTCTCTATATATAATCTGGTTGATTTTTTTATAAATACATAACACTAAGATCATTCTGCCCCAACCATAGGTTCCATCGAGTAACCTGGTATATGCCTATATAAAAACTCATAGAAGCTAATCTATTTGTAATGGAAAGTATTAAATACAATATCTCAGGTTTCATTATTTAACTGTAGACTATCATTTATTTCGTTTAATAAAATATGAATAAAAAAATCATCAAAAACTTTTATTAGAGATTTAACATCGTTTATACGCATTTTTGGGGAACCTAGAAATTTAACGTTAAGACACGCCATTCCCATTAAGACACTTCCATTCCCCACTTTCAACCGAATTCTGGAGGCATTGCGTGTCAAATGGCGAAAGGAACGCCACACTTTATTTTCCTTGAGTAGCAATCGAACCCACAATATTTTGGTTTTACAATCGCACGCTTGTGCCACTGCGCCGTGACAGCTTCATATCTTATCATTATTATCATAAATGCTTTTAAGTTTACACTCTTAATTGAGGCGGTGTTTTTAACGATATTACATTATGTTAGATTCTTATCACTACAACTAACATTTACAGCTCACAGAAGTAAAGTAATATTTCTTAACATTGTGGTGGATTCAAAGTCAACTAAAAATTGAAAAATAGCAATCATGATCATTCCCTATAGCAGGGTAAGCAGATATAAATTATGACAAAACTGCATTATTTTTCGCCCGACATTGCGTAATGAGTACTGGCGGAACTCAACGCCAGGCTATGTCTTGCCTTAGTGGGGAAAAGAAAATAATTCATTTCCCCGAGTGGAGATCAAACACTCGACCATAGCATTTACGATTTAAAGTTGCCCCACAAGACAGTTAATAGTATACTAAAGACTCAGTTTACACAATTAAAAAAATATGTGTTCGACTATTTAACAAAATCTATATGTTCAACATATATAAATCGTAACAATCACAGGTTCAATTACCACTAAAACAAAAAAAAATAATTATCACATGTAAATGAGGCCAGTGACGCAGCGGCACAAAGTGTTAAAGTCAACGCGGCTAATTGTGGGTACGATCCCTACTCGAGGAAGTGAAATATTTATTTAAATTTAGATATCCATTTCTTCGCTCTTTCTACAATTCGGCGGAAAGTGGAGATAACAACAGAGAAATAGAGTGTCGTAACACTACTGAGTGCTGATACTGCAACAACTGTGAAGCTAATTAACAATTATCAATACTCACTTCAAAAGCATCTTCAATGCCATCTTCAGTAATATTAGAATTTGTTTCCCGCGCCCTTGTAACTACGGCCGGGTTATATTTTAGTACGAAATAAGCTTCGTCCGTCGCAAGACACACTAGGTTGCCGCTTTCCGACCAAAAAACATGGCGTGGCTGGATTTCAATCCTGGAATACGTATTATTTGTTATAAATACATAGATAAGATGTAAATTTTAATGGATTTTTGCATGAAAATTAGATTTAAACCATTATAATAGAAGATTAATATTTACATATTAGAAATACATAGATGAATCAAATTAGTATTTATTTAGTACATGTATATATAACAATGAGTGAAACATATGTGACGTCACTTGTTCCAAAATTTGCTTTTACTAGGCAGTGTTTTCTTTTTCTATTTCAGTTGGAAAGATAAATTGCTCATATTTAAAATCATCTGCTACGCTGTATCAAAAAAGTTACAGCCCGGTTTCGACCGCAGAAGCAGCAATGAGCGGGTAATGCTTAAGCGGAGTGTACTCCTTTCAAATAAAATAGGTTCACATTTCCATCAAAATGTTGTGTATTTAGTAATAACTTCGCTTCGCTCCCTAGAACTGAGCGCGTTCATTTCGACTATTTCTGCTCGCTCGGTCCTTTACATCCTACTATTTATGGGGGGAAATACAAGTATGCATTTTTCTCTTATGAATTCAATATAGTCCTTAATGGGCTCACTCCGCTCTCGGTCGAAACCGGGCTTTAGTATGATAATCTATATATAATTTTAATTAAAATAATAATAAATTCAATTTTATTTTGTAGTATAATTATATAAAATATTGTGTAATACTAATTACTACATTGACCAAGTAAAATTGACCGTGAAACTATTGAAACATGGCATATATTAAAAGGCCTATATCCAACAGTGGATGATTGACGGCTGTCGATGATGATGATGATGATGATATATTAAAAATAAATAATTATACGTGATTTGCTATTATGGCTTTTTCTTACTCTCTCTCTCTCTCTTTATGACTAAAGAAGCATACATACGATAATACCAATCATGGTTCGAGCTCAGTCTGTTAAAAATATTCTTATATGAAATGAAAATCTGGTCAAGTTCCGGTTCGATCATGCATATAAGAATATTTCTCATATAAGAATTTGAGATAGGAGCGAAAGCGTACCGTGACCAGCGCAATTGTGTAAATCCTCTCTAAAGTTATTGAATAGTAATTGTTATTTTTAGTGCATAACTATTTCGCATTGCAGCAACAAAAATAGCTTGGATATTGTTTTTTTTTATTTAATGATCTTTTTTATTTTAGCATAATTTTGCTTAAAAAAATGAAAACTTTGCTATATATAACTAAATTAATATCAATGATCAATATAAAAAAAGTTTTTTTTTATTAACACATAGTTAAACAGTTATAGTCATGTAACATTACGATATATATTTTGTAAGACTACTACTGTTTTGAATAACTTTTAACAATAAAATGAAATTTATTACTATACAGATCGCCAAATCGACAAAATACAGAAGCATTCGCAATAATTAACATTATTTCTATCTAGGTAGCCAAAGGGAACCTGGGAAAATGTTAAAACATTCCATTCCCATTTAGACACTATCATTCCCCATACTTTTAGCCAAATTCTGTGGTGAGTGGCGGAACTTAATGCCACGCTTACGCCAAGTTACCAGAGCAAGGAAATGAAAATATTAAATATCCTTTCTCGAGTAGGAATCGAACCCACAACCTGTCGCTATTACAGTCACACGCTTCTGCTCCTGCACCACGACTATTGAAAGTAATGAAACTCAAAAATTTCTGATATAATATTACGTAATAATGGTGTCATTTATTAATAATATATTTTAATTCCACAAACAAGTCACACATAACTAAACCTAATTATTTTTTTAAATTTTCAAATTCGCATGCTTAACAAATTAAAATCGGCATAACTTAAAAAAAAATGTTGTAGTGACAGTGGTGAGGACATAATTTTTTGTTTTTAGTAACACAATAAGATACCATTAGTATACATATGGGCAAACAGAACAGTTAAAACAGATTAACAGAATAGTTAAAAGATTAGCGTTCGTCTTTCTACCTATCATTTGGGCTTAATAATACAATAGCAGTTAAAAAACAGAGCAATCGCTACGCACATACTATTTAAAGGAGAGAGAGAGAGTTTTAATATCTTTATGGGTAGAGTTAAAAAATTCTTATATAATTCACATTACACTTAATATTTTTTATTTAACTATAGCCAAAGTAATAAAATTTTCACCTTCTAATAAGTTCCAGTTGTTCCCAATCATAGAAAGAGAAGGCCATACCGCTTATAGACTTTACACCGAGCATGAAACCGCCGAAAATACCTGGAAACAACAAATTTATATAAAATTCACAAATTCTAATAATATAATAATAATATTAAACTAAATACTAATATTTTAATATGTATTCTATCAATTAATTTTCGTAAATGATTGCAAACAATGGTAGTTGAAAACAAATTTGAGAAATTCTAAAGTTTACCTTGCTTCTGTCTAAATGGACAGAGAGTTCTAAAATATACAAAAGTAAAGTATTTTATCTTTTTTGTCAAATCTACTTCAAATATTATTTAAACACATTAAAATCAAATTATATAATATATCAGCAAAAATCAAAAATGTCATTGAAAATATGATATTCACAAATAAGTAATAACTATTTTCATATGTTATAATAAATAGAAAAGATAATCAACTAACCTTCCGCCCCATACTCTGGCTTAAAACTCTTCCTTTCCTTAAAGTTCTTGAACACTTTGACAGTACTAGAATTTTCCAAAGTGGCATATTCGGTACTATCTAAGGCCCATACAAATTCCTGTGCTGTTCCAAAAGCCTTATTTCTTAACGCCATTGCTGTGTAAATAATATATTCGCCATCACCACAAACAACTACGAAACGTCCATTTGGATTGTGTGCGATCGTCTGTGGGTATATTTCACAGGAACCCATATCTTTTGCAACTACTGGTACGCGTTCGCCATCTTTGATTTGAGTGCCTGAGAAAAAATAATTTGTCATTATTAGCATATCAACTGTTGTGAGCAAATATGTGCTATAATAAGAAAGAAATACAACAATCTATACACAGCACTAAATATATAAAATCACCAAATACAATAACTTAATGTCTAATTGAAATATAAGATTCACTAACCTTCAGGCAAAGCTTTCAGGTTAACCTGCTGCATTTCAGAGTGTTTGGCCCAAATTATCTTGCCACCATTCACATCCATTGATATGGCGGGTTCCTCTCTACCAACTTTTATCATTATTGTTCCTTCGTCGTAGCTGTTAATATGATAAATTTAAAAAATTATAAAAAAAAAAATTACTATACTATTAGAATATGAAAACAATTCAAATTAGTAAAGACATAATAGTGTAGTTAAAGCAGTTGTTATTATTTAATAAAATACAATATCCGATACTATAATAAACCAAACAAGATCTCACCCAATAGCAACATTATTAGATCCGTGCATAGATGATATAGTCCATACTCTTTCAAAGCCATAGTTTAATGATGACTCCAGTCTATAAGTACCAGCGTGCCATATCCGTACTGTGCCATCTTCAGAACCCGTCAAAAGAATAGGAAGTTCCGGATGGAAAGACACTGCTGATACATTTTGAACATGACCTGGAAGAATTTTATTAAATATAATATTTAAAATTTCATTAAATATATATTTGAGGCTGTTGTGGTGTAGGAACAGAAGTATCATAATGGAAACAGAGTGCACTAACACTAGGTTCACAGGTTCCCTCTGTATACCTTGCTATGTGCGGGATACAACATGCAAGTAAAAATAGAAAAAATATATGCTTAATTTTCATGATATTGTGTTAAGTGGAGGAAGCCATTGTGTTTATTCTGGAGTGCTTTGTATTGTTACCAGATAGAAATAATTCAATTTTAGCAAGTGAAAATCTAATATACAATTAAAGCTCTCACAACCCTACTGTGCCATAATACTACTGCCCCTATTCTTCCACATAAAAAAAAATCCATTTTCCCATATACAGATTAAATAGAATTAAATAAAAACAAAACTCACTTTCCAATGTCTGCACACAAGTTTTGTTCTGATAGTCCCATATTTTAACAAGACGGTCATCGGCACCACTGATGAGATAAGGCTTATCACCTCCATGGTAATAATCTACACAGTTCACACCCTTTTCGTGACCTTCTAATGTGAAATTTGACATAGAAGACCCTAGTTGCCATACCTGGAATACAATACAGTAATTAATTGTACAGTATTGGTGAAAATAAAACAATTTTATAAATCTATAATAATATTATAAAACTTAGGACTGGACTGTGTTTGAAAAAATGCATTTTTTTTAAAAAGTTTGATTTTATGTACTAATTTTTACTTCTAAGAAAAGAAAACATAAATTTGATATATGTATATATATTTTTTAAAACTTACCTTCACAGTGGTGTCAAGACTAGCACTAGCAAAAGTATTATTGTCCTTAGGATTTATAACAATTTGCATAACATAATGGGTATGTCCTTCAAATACTTGTTGGCATGCCCAATTGCGATCCCAATTCCACAATTTGATAAGTAAATCATCTAAAATTATATTTTTTATTTAGTACAAATAAACTTATATAACTTTAATTTTAATTAACTTTAAAACATAATATTTTAATATGGTTTAGGGTGTTAATAACATAGTGTATGTTATATATTGAAATTCTTATATGCTTGGTTGTAACAACAATACTGATTGTGCTTAGATGGTTTCTGCAAACTATGGATTCAAATCTTACTATGTTAAAAAAAATGTTTTCTAAAAATATTTGTCACCATTAAAGTTAAGAATTACATTAATTAGATACTATCTAAATTAAGAGTACAGATAAAATATCTTTACACATTTATTTTGCTCTCATAAAAATATTCATATTTTACTGTTTTGTTTTTCAATATAAAAAACAACTTACCACTACTAGTTAGTATATAAGGTTGTGTTGGATGTATAATAATGCATCTAACATAATCTGAGTGAGCCTCAAAATTATGAATTCTTTCTAAAGTATTATAATTAAATATTCTTATTTGATAATCATCTGAACCAGTTACAACCCAGTTCTTTCTAGGCACAAACTTTGCAGCTCTCACAGGTAAATCACAGACCTGTACAATTAGAAAATAACAATAAATATAAATTAGGTATATTAAGCTACATAGAATTGACATGGTACATTCATAGATTAGTATTAAAATTATAAAATTTAAGATATAATTTAATAATTTTTATATTTCGATATGATTTCTTTGATGAAAAGTGAAATCACTGCATGAAATTAAAATGGTTAAAAGTTTAAGCAAAACAAAAAAATATATTACCTCAAATCTCTTTATTTGTGTGTGAGTTTCATAATTCCAGATATTCACGTCGCCGTTGTAAAGTGCACATAACAGCCAGGGTTCTGTAGGATGCTGGTCTACACACTTGACGCGGTCGGACCGGGCCGTCAGTTTTCTCTTGATGTCCAATCTCAATGGCTTTGGAAACATAGTAATACCGCATTAATTACGATACATTACGCGAAACATAAATTTACACAATAATACAAAAATGTTAAGCCGACATACGAATGATGACATACTCTCGACATATCATTTACTACGTGGCTAAAACTTTATGAATTAAAAAATATGCACGCTCAAAGCTTATAACACTTATTTGGATATATAATTAAACTATCCTTACCATTTTTAATACTTAAAACATGAAATATTGTCATGCAGAATTCGTGAAACCGTGGAAGTTTGACAGGGTGGGTGGACGTGTCACTTTATTTTTTTTCTGATGCTATACTATTCGGATACGCGACTGAACAGATGATGAACATATGACTACGTCATTCTTTTTTACTTTCTATGCTTTAATTTGAATATAGATAATAAAACCGTATACGTAATAAGTAAATATAAAAAAAAATCATTACGGTACTATATTATTGTGATAAAATTTTTATTCTAAGGACACATCAATTTAAATGTTAATTGTTTTATTTCATATTTTTCCAATGTACGGAAAAAAAGGTTTAAAAAATTTTGTGTACGTATTATTTTTTGTTGTGTCCTTATATATTTTCCATATGAAGCGGTGAAAATCATGCGATGTGTTACACTATACTCCACAAAGTGAAATAATCATTCTGTATCACGTATTTTACTAAATTTGACTCTAAACTATAAGGGGCCGTTCAAGTATTACGTAAGCAGTTTTTTTGCAATTATTGACCCCCCCGTCCCCTATGTCATCAAAAATAAGCAATCCTCTTAGCCCCTCCCCCAATGCTTACGTAAGCATTGTCATATACATTTTTTTAAGTTATTTTTTTATTGATTTATGAGCTCTACATATATAAAAGGACATGTTCCCTCTGACTGAGGTAAGATGCATGCACATCCGTAACCGTTGATAGTAGAAACGTGAAATTTAGACAGATTTTTATTTTCGAAATCTGGAAGAAGGGAATTTGAAAAATTTTAACCCTAAAGGGATGAAATAGGGATTGAAATTTTGTATGGAAAAAAAATTAAATCAGCACCGATTTTTATAAAATTTTAAATTCAGACTCTTAAAAATATTTTATTGAACACGTGTTTCGTGTTTTATTTTAATTCACACCCTAAGGGTGCAAATAAGGGGTTGAAAGTTTGTATGGAAAAATCCTTAAATCGCCAGTTTTTTATAAAATTTGAAACTTAGACTCTTGACAATGTGCCATTCCCGCTAAATAGATATTATATAATAAACTTATACATTATATTATAAAACTAATAGTTATATGGTCTGCCACTAAAATAAACACATTTTAAATTTTCAAATTTTTTAATCGAAATATTAAAATAATGTTATGCACAAGTATTTCACAGTATATTTAATTTTTATGAATTAATATACCTATATACACATTTCACTATCAGTTACTTTATAACTCAACATATTTGTTCCTCTTTTCAATCAAGTACTTAAGTACAGAATTTGCTCATTTATTTTACCTATAAAAAGAAATACAAAAATCTTAAGATAAAGCATCATTTATAGATTAAGGAAAGAAAAATATTTAGAAAAATTTAAATTTTAATATAGAAGGATTCGAACTCGCGCCTTTAGGAAGCCATCCAAGATGTATGTAATAAAAATATTATACTTTTGAGATAGCTCAATAAGGACGCCTGGATGAACAATGTATTCAAAATCCACCAAAAAAATATCTGTAACATCAGTCAAAAAAACTTTTAATTATATTTTAATATTATATTGTTTTCTAACTACTATACAAGTATACACTTATAAATATATGGTTTTTTACTTGTAACTTATATTACTAGTTTGCTAAATTAATCAATTTATACTTTAAATATGCGAAAACTTCATTTAAACTCTAATCAGATTAAATAAAAAATATAAAGGATACACAGTTTATTTTAAACATTTTTTATGGAAAATATAATATATTAAATATTTTAAAATATATGAATTACTGTGGTATACATCATTGTAATGTGTATATTACATTGGTAAGATAACTTCGACAAATCAGACGGCAAAATTATATTCCATTACTTTTATATAAACACATGACATCCTGTTTACTATGTCTCAAATCAGCTTTCATTTTTATCCAAATTAAATTATTTCATTTTACATAAAAAAAATCTTTTTATGTTGAGGACAGCACTCACTATGGTATACACAATGATAATGTCTTGAAAAGCAGAAGTGTGTTGGGAACTGAGGGTCTTAAAACTAAGTTCATTCTGACTACCCCACGACATTTAAAAAAAAAACAATACACATAAAGAAAATATTCTGCAAACAAAAAAAAACATTATGTACATGTACATGGAATGAAATACTTTAATAATATGAAGTATAATGCAAATCATAATTCAGTATTCCACAAATCTAACATCAAAGCTACTGAAATGTTATAGTTTTTGAGCTTTGGTTATTTGCTTTTTTAAATTATAATAGATACTCTTTTAAATCATTAATAATAAGATGACTTTCTTAACTTAATATTTACAAGTATTAGCCATTAACAATGTTTACATTCTATTTATTTGTCTATTTATATACAAATTATAATTACATAATAAAATACATAACTAAAAACAATTTGAAACTTAAATATAACAACACTTAATGTGGATTCCAATTTATGAGATATTTTCATTGTATGTATATAATTTTTATACTATTTATGTAAAAATAGTATAATATATAATGAATTATGCACTCACGACATTAAAATCAACGGTGAAATTAGAATATGACTGCTAAATTGTTGAAGATATAGAATAAGAAAAAATCATAATATAATTTCTTTTTTACCTGCGGCTTCACTCGCATGGTCAAATGGAAATAAGGTAAGAGTTGTATACGACCCCACAGGTACAATCGACACTAGTGCCACTAGTGCCCGATTACATCGCGTCGATGTAATCGGGTTATATCGACGCGATTAACTTGATATAATATATCCTATAGCCTTTTCGTGGATAAAAGGAGTATCCAGTGGTTCCTGAGATTAGTGTAGAACTACACAAAATCATAATATTTATAATATTGGAATAATAGATTGAAAATAATGAATTGTAATCAACACTATGAAGTTCAATTAATGTATATGAAATATAACTACATATTTAATTAAATGTGAATTACCCTACAGCCTGAGTTTATTTTATATGTTGGTATATAAGATATTTCATTCAATTTATTTGGCAATAAGATAAAAAGACGGACGTTTTGGAAGCATTGTATATTGTTATATTAAAAAAATAATCATAATTTTATTTTGGAAATTCCATAAAAAAAAATTAAATAGCTATATTTGAACTAGTATTCATAAATAGTAAATTTCATAGTATACAATTTAAGAGTACTTAGAAAATGACGATTTAAACATAAAAAACATTAACAAAGCTAATGAGAAGCAAATGTTATCATTTTCTTTTTCAGCTTCACGCTATGTCCCGCACACAGCAGGGCAGGCAAACGGCAGAAGGAGGGAGTGTTAAGACACTCCGTCCGCCTTTTTATGCCAGATTCCGGAGACATTGCGTGTTGAGTGGCGAAATTCAACGCCGCGCTTTATCGCCCACAACCAGTCGCGTTTACAGTCACACACTTGTGCCCCCATGCCACGAGTGGTTAGAGGCCAGTCGTGTCATGTTATCTTCTATCTAATGTTATCTTTTACATATCATAAATTACTAAAAAACGTAACAGTCAAGTTGGAAGCTTTAATTACCTATTTAAATACATTCTACACTTTACACGACATTTTTTTACCTCATTTAATTAAATCCTTGTATTCCTCATTAAATATATGACCTTATGTGCTAATATTACATTAATCTGAACTATTTAGGACAGTTTAATATTTCCATGAACAATTTTTTTTAAGTCCATCATTATTATTTTCTTTGAAAATTACACAAATATTATAATAAAATTATTTAAATGCAAAATGAAACTCAATTATATCCAAAATTAAATTTCATTTATATTTTAAATGTCATAACTCCTTACTATTTACAATAAAATAAAAAAACAAACAATACAACTTATTATACTAAAGTAAAATTATATTTATGTTAACCACTTTAGGTATCAATTAATTACGTCACACTGTTATCATGATTTTTTCTATCCCAACTTTATGTGACGTCACATATATTATAATATTACTAACGTGTGACTCTATTACGTCATAAGTATGGTCGACGAGTCGTGGCCGCCCTAAAATTAGACTTTCAGATCATTTGCGTATTGTTCACTAAGAAAGAATATAATTAAAAGTAAAAACACTTTTATAATCAAATCTGCGCAGGCATCTAAAGCAGGAGGGTGGTCACGATTAATCGACCGTACTATATGGCCCTTGTACAATTACAATACATAGATGTAGATAGATATCATATAAAAGAAATAATTAGTACAATCATATTAAGGGCGATAAATTATTCCTTTATTTAAGGTGATAAATTTACTTTTAGGTGCTTTATTTTAATTTAAGGTGATAGGTTGAGGTTTCAAGGGATATTAGAAATTATACTCCAAGTAATTATATGTGCTCACTAGAGGGCGCGCGCAGCTTCACCCGCGTATTTGCACTCTAAAAAAACCACGAAACACGTGTTCAATAAAATATTTTTAACAGTCTGAATTTAATTTTTTATAAAATCGGTGGCGATTTAAAGATTTTTCCATATAAACTTTCAACCCCTTAAAAACCCTGAAACACGTGTTCAATGAAATATTTTTAAGAGTCTGAATTTCAAATTTTATAAAAATTGGTGCCCATTCAATTTTTTTTCCATACATACTTTCAACCCCTATTTCATCCCTTTAGAGTTAAAATTTTTCAAAATCCCTTCTTAATGGATGTCCAGATTATGAAAATAAACATCTGTCCAAATTTCACGTTTCTACGCACAGCGGTTACGGCTGTACGTGCGTCTTACCTCAGTCAGTCAGCTACAAGTCCTTTTATATATATAGATATGTAATGTATGTACAAATAATGTTAGTATACTCACATAGAATAGATATTCCATATATATGCTATTATTATCCTTTGTTGTCAAGTTTTTTAAGGAATTTTCTTTACAAAAAATTGATTAATATTTTTATTGTGAAAAAAGGAGTTACATATTTAGTTTTAATTTAATCAAATTGTAAAAATACATTATAATAAATTAATTATTATCCTATAACAATTTATAAACACATAACAGACTAAAACCACTTAGAAGTATTACAACCTACAAATCGAAAATTACCTGAAAACGAAATTATGTGTTCATTCACAACTATAACATTATGATGAACTATAATATAACATAGGAGAAGAAAAAAATACAATTCTAAAAGTGGTTTGAAACAACTTAAACTAATAAATATAACTGCTATTTATTATTATAATTTTTTTTTACAAAATAATTAAACACGTTTCTTCGCTCTGGTGTCGAGAAAAAGCGCGGCGTTGAGTTCCGCCAATCAACACGCAATGCCTCCAGTATTCGACGGAAAGTGGGGAACGGAGTGTCTTAACACTAGCTTCCCTCTGCCTACCATGCTGTGGGCGGGATACAGCGTGAAACTATTTTCTTTTTTTCTATTTTAATATGTATATGTAAATCCAAAAATGTCCACCATCTTTATCCCATGTATTTATAAATTTATCCACCTTCAACCGTATTTATTCGCTTATTCACCTATAACCAAATTTATTCATTTATCCACTCACAACTATATTTATTAACTTATTACTTTAAATAACTTCTATAAAGCATAATAGAGCGTGACGTGTCCTTCTCTTGTTCTAGGAGGTATATCATATCACGGTGGTTGATACGTTTTAGACGAGTACGGAGGGCAAGTTGGCTACGGCCGGACTGTAAATAAATAAAAATGATGATAAATATTTGTAAATAGGGTGTGAATTTCAATTTTGTTTTGAATTTAAGATTCAACATGAAAAAAATATTTGAAATTCATAAAGCTGATTGAGCATTTAATTTGGAGTTTGTTTTTGATATTGTATCTATAAAAAATAAGGAATATTCCAAACTACGAAACGTAGCAAGCGCAAATTTGGCAAAGTATTGAAGTTCAGACCAGCACTAAGGGGCCGTTCAAGTATTACGTAAGCACTGTAGGGGGGCGGGGGGGTCTTGGGTTTGCTTATTTTTGACTTTTTTAATGAAATATTTGTAAGAGGATTGCTTATTTTTGATGACATAGGGGAGGGGGGGTCAATAATTGCAAAAAAACTGCTTACGTAATACTTGAACGGCCCTAAGTGAGGATTTATCAAAATTTTATTGAAATCTTTGAGAAACAATATCTACTTACAAATCCTCCGCCATGCCCTCCCAAGGAGTCACTGGGGCCCTCCAACCGGGGCTTCTTACGAGGCCCTATCGCTTGTAGAGCTGTCAGGTTAGCCTCCCTCTGTCTTAGTTCTTCTAGTTCAGCGCGTTGCATTTCTTTTGCCTGTAAGTCAAGGAAAACTTCATATAAATACCCAATATGAGGCCGTGGTGGCGTGACGGTACGGCGTCTAACTGTAAACGCACACCTCTACCTATCCTGCTATATGCGGGATATAGCGTGAAGCTATAAAGAAATCTTAAAATCTTCTTAGAAGAACGTAGCGGGATCGGCGAGACTTTTATAGGTTTTCTTAATAAGTATTTTTCTTTCCTAAGTGTGGAATGGACTATGGACTTTAAAAATGTTAAAAAAATTAGCGTTATGCACTCCTTCTGTATATAAACTATAACAGTGATAAATTTCATACTTCTCCGTCATAAAGCTTTAGCTTCACTTATTATTTTATATATGGATATAATTCAGCTTCACACTGTATCCCGCACACAGCAGGGTAGGGAAAGAGAACCTAGTGTCATAAGACACCCTGTTCCCCACTTTCTGCCGAATTCTGGAGGCATTGCGTGTTGAGTGGTAGAACTCAACGCCGCGCTTAACCTCGACACCAGAGCGAAGAAATGGAAATATAAATTTAAGTAAATATTTCATCTCCTCGAGTGGGGATCGAACCCACAACCAGTCGGTTTTACAGTCACACTTTGTGCCACTGCGCCACGACAGGCCTCAATCACACAACAGACCTCATATATGGATATAAAAATTGTCAATTATGTACACACAACACTAACCTTAGCTTTTAACTTGGCTTGTTCCGGATCCTCGTTCTTGGATCTTGACTTGGCTGCTCTTAGAAGCATTTCTCTTTCAGAATCTTCTCGTCTCTTCTTTTCCATCCTGTCTAATTCTTCTAAGAACTTCAATTGACCTTTCACATCTTGAGTCACTTCGTATCGAGTGTCAGTCTGTTGAAAGAAATTTAGTTTTAATACTAAATTAAAACGCCTGTAATATTACAATTAATATACATGTAACTTTAATTTATTATGTTTCTCTATCTAGAATAAATTAAGAAAACAACATTTTATAATGTATGAGGACCAATCATTTAAAATATATTTGGGCCAATAATTATTATAAACATGACAATTTCGCAAAGCATCTTACTTAAAATTATCGATATCCAAAAATCTTCGCTACAGCACACAGAATTGGAATATTTACATAAACAAATTTAGTAGAAAAAATAGAATATTATTCGACAATATATTATATATTATTTAATATTTATTTCTCCATCAATTCTATTTGTAAAGGAGTAAAATTGAGACAGCAAACACAAGCAGTTAAAGCGAGTTTATTTTTAGAACATCTTGCATTGAAAAGGTTAACGAATATATCCTCAATTTGTTTAGAACAACTACGTTTTTACAAAGCAAAATGAAACGAGTCTTATAAGAACGTGAGGGTTGTGAGTTCCAATCTTACCATAACATTTATATAATGTATTATAAATATATCTCAGTTTTTCATTAAGGTTAGAACGCTATGTATTTAAATTAAAATAATAACGTACATACAGCATAACTTCGACTGCGACTTAATAACTTATTTGCATTCACAAGGCATAATAAACAAATAAAAACTAAATGAAATCGATTTTAAATATTAAAACAAAATATTTAAAACGAATATAAAAAAACGTAACATTATATTATATATCAAAAGAAACCTTACAACATTATACCTACATCAATAAGTCAATTAAAGAAAGCATAATGCAATTACAACTTCCGCAAATGTATTTGTAAAAAAAAAATAATTCCATTAATGTATTTACGTATGCGATAGTTGTAAGGTCTGGAGAAAATGTTTTGCAGATTTCAATAAAAGGTCTCTATGATTAATAAAAAACAAGACAATCCAGTAACAAAATGACAGAAAATAAAAAATTATTGCTTAATTATTCGGTGGGTACTATCAATTATTTTGAAGCGTTTATTTTTAATTATTTTTTTATTCTCATAATATCGATCATTATTATGAGTTTAAGGTTTAATAAATTAAAATTTGTAACAATATAAAAAAATCATCATCAATTTCGCTACAATTTTAACCAATTATAATTATTAATTATAAAGTCCATCTTTAGTTCAGAAACAAAATCACAGAAAACCAAGAATTATTATCAACATAAATTATAAGGAACAACCAACCTTAACAAGCATATCGATCCTATGCTGGGCTATCACAGCTAGCTTCTCCACTATAGTCTTCAACCGCTCGTGGACCGCGTGGCTCATGAGGCCAGCTATCTCTGGCGAAGGTTCCTCCAAGCCGTGCTTCGCAGATATCGCCTTTATACGAGCTTGCATCAATTGTAAGGGGATTAGATACTCGTCTTTGCAAGATCTGGAAGTAAATTGTTCAGTGATTACCAGAAATAAGCAGAAAGCTAATACAATAAGTTAAGATTTTTTCTTAAGATAAAAGTAATTTCGGGTAATGTCTACGTGAGTGACGGATTGCTTTTAACAATATACCAACCTTAATTTGACGCTATACACAACAAAGCCTAATATTTAGTATATACAAATTTCAAACAAAAAGAAATAATCACCTAATCTGCGTCCCAATCATATCTGTTGAACCCAATATCCTTTGCGTCTCCTCAGCCAAGTTGACGCCACCCATAGCGGCTACATCGTTGATATCATCATCGCCCGCCATCTTATCGTCGGCGAAGGGCTGAGCGAACTGCATTCCCGACTTCTTTTCTTTCTCTTTCAGTAACGACTTGCCGGCTGTCAGTACCGTGGACAAGGCAGCCGCGGAGGACGTAGGCCTCGTGAACGTCTTGCTATTCACCGGCATAGTCTTTCCCACTTTACTAACATTAATCTTAGTGTGAACCGGAATGTTCTGGAGCACCGCGATCGTACTACCCGCCTTCGGTGGAGGCTTTTGCTGGAATTAGCTCGTATGTTAAGGAAGTATAGACACGTAACAACGTATGTATGTACGTGTACGATGTGACAGTAATGTAGTGAATGATGTAGGATAGTCTTATGAATGATTCAGAGTAAGTTTTAGTGTTATGTGTTTTAATGTGAAAATTAACTACATATCATGCTATGTTTAAAATGCAACATTTATTTAACATGTTCATAGAGCTAGGACCATTATTGTTACTATCAGCTGCGACATAAATTAAAAAAGCCTGGCTGTATAGTTTACACATGGATCAGACAGAAATATATCCATTAAAAATGTAATATTGATTGTTCTACACATGCAAAGCTGATAATTATCGTATTCATTTAGTCTGTGGCGCCACAATAACATTTTATTAAAAAAATAATGTCCATATAATTATATCTTTTATTTATGATATTCGCAACATATGGATATTGTGCCACGTTTGAGATATAATCTTCATATGCACGAACATAATTGTTCATAAAACCTCTTATATAAAAAATATGTAAACATTTTGCAAGTTTACACAACGTTTATAAAATGCATCATGCTAAAAAAAAATAAAACATAATATGCAAAGAGAAATATTCAAGATAAAATATTTACGCGAGTGTTTGTCATATAAGTTGTACGTCGTAATAGACGTGCTGAAATGGTGCGATAATACTGCTATTAACCTAGTTATCAGCAATAAAACATAGAATTACTTTTAAATAAACATAGATTTATTGGTTTTCTACGTGAACTCAAAAGATTTATGTTCTCCGACATTAATAACGACAATTAAGAAACAAGCGAAAAAAAGTGTGACTTAATAATATTTTACATTTATAAAGCTAATTAATTTTAACATTTTGTTACGCGTGGAACAAAAGTAGGTACTAGATTTGAGCCAAACTTCTACAGGATAATAGCGTTTAGCTACAGCCTAGCAAATAATGAGCAGATACTATCAATTATTCTTAAGGGATCTCTTATTCTCATATTAACAAAATAACATTTTTGTAAAAATGAAAATATCAATGCAATACAACTTAATTATAAATATAAATATCAATTTTCCTATCATTTGACTTGGCTTGATTTAAAAAAAAATACAAAAATGATGTGCTCATTATTAACTAGAAAGCCACTTTTACAATTAAATAAAATTTATTAAAAAAAAAAGATATGTCGACTCGAAGAGTTCTTCGGAATCATTCCAATATATAGTCCATATTCCCCAACCGTTATCGTCTTGATCGATATTATTGTTGCATTCCTATGAATAGAATGAAGTCGTACATGCGCCAAGTGATAATAGCTATTGAATAGCAAAATCCAATTATTGCCCAACTTGTTTCTACATGTTAGTTGGACTTCGACATAATTTTGAGGTAACACTTTTTAAAGTTTTCCGAATCGAAATTCCAAATCTTGGATTTTATAAAATATCTTCCATATTTTATTTATATAATAACACGAACGTTTAATTTTAATAAACATGACATTAATATTATTTACCAGACCACAGATTGATACTAACGAAAATAAATTTCAATATCACATTTCTCCGAATGATTCCGAGAACTTATCACTATCCTGGTACGCAATGGGAAGGGGTAAACAGGCGTCTAAGTGTCAATGTAGAACTGCCATCCGTCATTCCGGTTTTATGAATCATTCATTGTAAAAGTGGATGAATATGATTGGAAATTATTATGAAAATCCAATATGCAATGAAATGGTAGAATTCGTAAAACACTTAATCATTACAATTATCAAAAAAGAGAGAAGATTTGCGATGGTGAATGGGTGGCAGTCCTAAACATCAATGTACCAAGACAAACCTGCACGACATTTTGCACGGTCACCGCTATGGGGACCGGCTTCGGGGACGGCGGTCGCGGGAGGACCGGCATCACGGGGGGCAGGAGGGTCGTCAGGACGGGACTCGAGCTATCCTCGTCCTCCGACTGCCACAACTAATACCTCATAAGCTCAGTATGCTATAAAGAGTACCTTTCAATACGTTTATCTCTTGACTGGATAGGAAATTATCACTTATTTAACTGTTTCTAATTTTCAGATTAATATAATTTATTGAATCATACATAATGTTAAAGTCTATTTCATAGAATTTTATAAAAAAAGTAATTCAATTCTTACAAATATTTGAAGAAATAAAAAAGATTTTAAATTTTGGATATGTCTCTTTATAGATACCTTGATACAATAATTTTGAATGATTCCGAAAACTCAAAACTACCCTGATACGATAGGAATGGGATAACAGGCGTCTAAGTGTCAATTACAGAGCCGCCATCCGTCGGAAGTATTACATATTGGGAAGTTAATACAATAGTGATTAAATATCTAAAGTATTTCGATTGTACTAAATTATATATTCAAAATGATTACAATAATTTCTTTGATTTTAATTCTGAAATAACAATTCAATCTTGGATTTTACTCGAATAAGTCAATGGATGGCAGCCCTAAACATCAATATTCCAAGACAAACCTGCGAGATGCTTTGCATGGATAACGTGACCGGTTTCGGAGAGGGCGGTCGCGGGAGTACCGGCATCACGGGTGGCAGGAGGGTCGTGAGGGTAGGGCTCGAACTACCCTCGTCCTCTGACTGCCACAACTTACAGCTTTACGAGAGCTCACAAACGATAGGGTACATGACGAAAATGTTACTTTTATTCATAAATACTTGGAAATTATTGGAATACTTCCAAAAATGGGTATAATTAAGAAAAAATACAAGTACTATTAAAGTTATTATTGTAAATCATGGAATGTTAAAGTTATTATTGTAATTTTAGTCCAGTTATTACAATATTCATATGTATATAAGAGATTAGGCATATTGGAGTGCTGGTGGTAAATCAGATCAGTGTTTTCCCACTTTACAATAGATATTGTATTTAAGTTAAAGAAACAAACGATAAATGTCATGTACCCTATACTGTAATTACAAAATACAAACATTAAAAATAACAACACTGTGAAAAAAGTCATGTGAAACAAAATGATTTACTGGAAACATTGTATACAAATATTATATCTATACCTATTAATTAAAACCGCATACGCTATACCTGACCCACGTGCTTCTATATCGAGATAATCTATGTATTATAATATGGTATCACCATATTCGAATTTTGACATATCCACATTCTTAGAAAAATGATGTTATTATTAAACATATACAGCTTTAGCTAAAAATATTAGGCAGCCCAAAAAAGTTACCACACACTTATCCCATTTAAACAATGAATAAATATTCTTTTGAAAAGTGATAACCAGTATCATAAGTCACATTTAAGACAATGTGCATTTTATTTTATAATGAAAAAATCATTTAATTCTTTTTTTTGTCTTATCAGTCCGCATTTGGAAGTCGTAGCTTAAAAATAATAAATTTGTAGTTTCGTGATTCAATTGAGAAGAGATTTATTTGAAAATTCTAAAATAAGCGAAATTAGTTTTGAAAATCGTGTAAAAATCAAACTTTTACATGAGCAAGGAAAAACTCAAAAAGAAACTGCGAAATTGGTGAAATGGTTTTGCTAAGGCAGACAGGCAGAGAACCTGTGAGTATTAGCCGTCAGGATAGGATACTTCTTCGCAGTTTGCGACTTTAACTAAAGAGGCTGGTAACCCCATAAGTGCTCGGACTGCAAGATGGAGACCAGTAGAAGCAGACTTAAAAGGTTACAAAGCCAAGTGGCTTTTTTTTGAGACACCAACATTTCACTGATTGACTTTACTATAAGAACAATTCTCACAATCATTGTAGTCCTAGTCTTCATACGCAAATATTATGTAGGTTTTAAATGAAACTATTTTAACCGGGTTAATCGCGTATATTTTATATTTTTATACATTTTTGGAAACCCGACGTTTCGAACACTTTGCAGTTACTTAATTGCCTCGCGTACTAAGAAATCGTTGGCGGTAGTTTGATATAATAATTATGTCAACTGACAGACGAATACCACCTCAGTCTACCCGTGACCACGGACTACTGCAAAGTGTTCGAAACGTCGGGTTTCCAAAAATGTATAAAAATACAAAATATACGCGATTAATCCGGTTAAAATAGTTTCATTTAAAATGTGTAATAATTGTGAAAGTCAAAGAACTTATTATTATGTAGGTTTGTAATTTGTACATTGGTTTTTGTAATTTACAGGTATTTGGAGCATCAGATGTGACTTTCGTGAGGCGAATCTCACCCAGATTACGTAGTCCCACCATAAAACATGGAGGAGGCAGTGGACTGATTTAGAGCTGCATGGCTGCGGATGGAGTCAGCAAAAAGTTCATTTGCAAAGGTAGTATGAACAGTGAAAAATACATTAATGTACTAGATACTGCTGCCATACCTTCGTTTTCGTGTATTTTTGGTGATACTAATTTAAATGAGGTTAAACTTCAACAAGAATGCTCTTTGTGTATATCAGCGACTACAATACGCTGGTTTACTGATTGATAGTTGTGTTACTGCCCAGTCCCCCAGCATTCAATCATATCAAAAGCTGCTTTAAAAATCGCGTTGGAGCATGAATGGGAGGCAATTTTTCTAGAAGAATGTGCAAGACTTGTACGCAGTATGCCCGACAGGGTGGCTATTTTAATAAAGGGTGGCCCAACAAAATAATAATGTTTTATAAAAACTCAAAATTTAATATTTTGTTGGGAAATAAAGTAATTTAATCATTAAAAGTTATTTATATTACACTCTAAACCCGAAATGTGCAATAATTTATAGTTTGCCTAATAGTTTTGGCCGAGGCTGTATATTATGTAGACGTCAATAAAATATGTTTTGCTTCGCTTTTCACTGCCGAAAAGAGAAAATGCGCAACTAACTTTTTTAATAAACAAATATATTATATTTCTTAGTAAAGAAAATTGACAGCACTACTGGTGCCAATTAGCGTAACGTTATTAGCGGAGCAATGTTGACGTACACGTGACCTGATTAGTTGTAATGATAAAGCAATGCAAGCTTTCACTACCCTACACTGTTATTAATGTAGACTATAAAAAGATTTAATCGTATAATAGCCAGATCGATAAGTTAGTGTATTAATAATCGATTATTATAGTGTTGACATGTCCTTAGTAATATCGATTACGCTAGATTTTATGGTGGAAATCGACTTACCAAGTTGATGTTGTTACTAGGCACCGCTTGGGCGGATGGTGCGGGTAGTGGTGAAAAAGCCACATGGGGTGATGGTGGGTTTATACCCTCGATCACCAGTTCTTTGGTGACGAGGGATTGTCTCAGAAGTGGCAAGCTTTTCTGTAAAAAAGCATTTAATTTAATATTTGTTATTTGGAGAGCAGAGCTAAGGAGAAACATCACGAGGTGTCCATAATAAGCATTGCATTAAGAGCACAATAATTTACTAAAATACTATTGGTTAGAATATATAAATTTATTGTGTTATAGAAAAAAAAATAAGTAAATGATTACTTTGATATTATTACAATTTTACAAAAAAAAAATACAACAAAAATATGACAATTATTATTATTCCCATTCACTTATCACTAAAATACAATAGCAAAGCTCACTCCACGACAGCGACATTGTGAATAATCTGATAAATTTAAACATTAAAAATATGTGATTGTTCTCCTTATTTCCACCCTCCATCTTCAATAGAATAAAACAAATCATTTAAATGTGCTGAACAGGTCAGATCTTATATGCCAAACTTTATATTCGTTTGAATATAGCCACGAAAAATGTCTAGAAAAAAAAACTAATAATTATAAATATTTTTTTTACGGTGAATTTCTATTGGCTCTATTGAAAGGGTTCAATTTGTAACTATATTCAGAACGGTGATTAATTTTGAAGAGTTCGCAAACAATTGTTAGGAGGAAAATCGTCGAGTTTCAAAAATTTTAAGTTTGGACAGCACACTTAAATCATATACATAGTAGTTTAAATATGTTAGTTAAAGTTGATAAAGTGATGCAAACTAAGGCGGTAGGTGCAAAAATAGTTAAATAACTCCTAGATAAGCTCAAGCTCGAGCTTCGTGTTTCGGCAGAACTATATTTATAATTTTTAGTATATCGATAATTTTGAATTTTTGAAATATTTCTTTTTTTTTCAATGCCAAACTTCACTTTTAAAAGTCGACTTGTACAATAATAATTTTAAAAAATTTAAAATGATCAGACCATGTTTCAGTCAGGGATATAATATTAGATAATCATCTAATACTATTAAAAAACGATGAGGTCAGTCGTCGCGCAGGAGTACAAAGTATGACTGTAAAAGCGACAGGTTGTGGGTAAGATTCCCACTAGAGGAAATAAAATATTTAATATTTCCTTTTTGATCGCCCTGCTGTCAAGACAAAGAGCGGCGTTAAGTTCCGCCGTTCTGCACGCAATATATACGTCCGGCGTATAATACGTCCAGAATTCTGCGGAAAATGGAAAACGGCGTGTCTTAACACTATGTTACTTCTGCCTGCCCTGCTATGTGCAGAATACAGCGTAATTCTAAAAAAAATATGTTTTTCTATTCTTGCACTCACCTACTTTATCTACCATAATATTTTTGCTACGTTCAATTCAAAGCATGTATAAAAAATACATAGAATATTAACTAATTTCTACATTCATATATGCATAACATATAATTTACATACAAGGGATCTAAGGAAGGGGAACATAAGCTTTCCACCATACAAACATTAAATGGTTAAGTGTTAGTAAATATTAAAAAGACGACCCGTGTAAAAATACTCTTATACATACTTGTTTAAAATAAAACACACATATAACTACACAAAAAGATAACATACGCAATAATAATAAAAGATTTTAGAAATGAAAAGTTCTTCCAAAATGTGGGTATTTCGTATTTTTGCACTGATGTCTTAACAATTGTGAAATTACGTGACCCGCGGTTTTCATTTACACCATTAAATTTCAATGTTATTTTGAGGTAAGAAAAAACTAATTTTAAATTTCACTTTTCTATGAAACTATCTGTTTAGCTTCATTACTAAAATATATTACTTACCTTGTGCAATATATAATTATTTTATAAGGATAAAACACCTTCGAAATTTAAGTCCGTTTACTTACCTTTGTTAACCGGAATTGTATAAGAGACCAACGCTTATATTATTGGAATGAAAAATATTATGAATGAACTTATCTTAATGTACTGCTTTTTGACAAACAAAAGACCGGGAAGAAATGATTATATTTTTCATCATGGATGATCGATGCTCTATTTTCTAATACTCACTTATATTTATTCTTTGCATATCCAATTGTAACCTTCTTCTGTTTCTATACCTTTGTAAGTTCTCATAATCAATTTATAAAGAGAATCTGTGCAATAAATTCTTTCTACGTCAACTCAAGTAAAGTGGAGTAGCGAGTCAAAGGATCCTTGTCTTTTCTATGAAAATGTGATTTGGTCTCCAGTCCACTTGTCCGTGTGCTACCTCATGCATGTATGTCCAACTACTCCCGTGCTCCTCCACCCGAGGTAAGCTATGTTCCAACCTACCTTCAGGAATCCAATGAGACAAGGTTGCGGACTCGCATTGAGCAAGCGCTCGAGTCTATCACAGAACTCCTCCGGCTCCACTTGAGCATCAATCAATTCTTGGATCAGATTCCTGACGCTCCTTTCCACAGATTTTGGTTCTTTGCTAGACAGGTCCAGGAGATTCGCCAAGAAGTTTCTGCATTTCTCCTTTGTATTGTCTAGAGGTTTCTGGGTAATAGAATTTTAAATAATGAATCAACTTAGCAAGCTAATCACCACTTTCGCTTATGTATTAACGTAGCACAAGATATTCATTATTTTCTATTACATACATTTTGTATGGAACAGATAATAGTGAATAATAAATTTTATTAGATTGGTTATGTGGCTAGAAAGGGTGAAAGCAATTGAATTAATGTAGTATTATTCTAAGATAATTTTGTAGTTATTTTTAGTAGTAGTATGTCAGTTTAGTATTATGGGATTCGTATTGAGGGTAGTCAGTTTCTAAAATGACTCACGCCTCCTAGTCACACATTACTCTGTTCTCCGCCTTCCATCCATCACTTGCGGACGCAATACCACAAGTTTTGAAGCAGTTCGAGAAACTGTCTATGTTTTAAACATAAACTTTCCCCCGAGTGGTGTTTGAATCCACAAAAAATTACGGGCACTCAGAAATATACCACTTTTATTATTTGTCCAGCATTGTACATGGACTAAAAAAATTTATAGACAAACAGGCAGTACCAGATTGTTTCGGATTGTAACTTATAAAAATACACTACAATTACATGTTTTATTTAAAAAAAATCTTTGTTAATGTATTGAAAAGCCGAAAATGCAAGCCAATTGTATTTCAATTTTATAATCATGTGAATAATTTAGTAGCATGTCGTTAACCCTTTCACTTCTAACGCAACTTACAAGTATCTCCTCTTTTGTCTTCTTTTGTATTAAAAAAGGAAATGGGTGCTTATTTATGTAATTTTGACCAAAGTGTGTCATTTGAATTATCTCAACACATTACTAAGAAAGTCGAAAAGTAAGTTAACAACATGTTACACCTCCAGTCACTTCGCTAAGCGGTGTTTTAGTATTTTTATCAATATTACGGGTAAGTGATAATACTATTATTGATTTCTGTAATTTATGTAATCAAGTTTATTTCTAAAGATTTTAAATATATATTTTACATAAAAATTATCATTTGGTTTTGGAGAAACTGATGAGGACTAGAAAGTACCGTCAGTCTTTACAAGTCATGAACCTGATAAGAAATAGAATATTTGAATTATAAGATTATTTTTCTATTGTCATTATTAGATCTTGAAATATTTCAAAAATATAATAATAATTGAAGCTTTATTGCCAAAAGAATGCAGACCGTAACAAATAGTCTGACGTATTGTCATCAAGACTAAAGAAGATGAGAATGTTCAACATGATTTCCCATTGAAAAATACATAAATCTTCAGAGCTATACACAACAAAAAAGGATCTCCTGGAAATATACTTGCTAATGTTATAATGAAAAGAGACGACAATGGTTTTTGTTATCAAATGTATAAAAATGGATTCTGGCATGAACTTGAAAAAAAATTTCTTTATAAAGTTTCAAAAGTTACTATACCACATAAAAAAAAAAGTAACTATACCACATAAATAAAATGAACAAAAATCTGTTGCTCTGTAGATATCAACGATTGTAGAGCAGTTGTTTTATTGTATCTAGTGACGTGCGTTCTGGAGTCTTTTAGAAATATTCTTTATCAAGGTTTCCCTTATTCCTCGCAAAATCTTAAAACTTTTTTTATTTATAAATATTTGAAATACAAAACAATCTACGTTTGTAGAGAAAATGCGACAAGGTTCCAAACAATGTGTAAGCTCCTGACGGTACTCTTATGTCCGGCTATTAGAAATATTGCTTTTTAAATGAAACTCTTTAACCGGAATGATCGCATATATTTTGTATGGTACATTTTTGGAAACCAGACGTTTCGGACACATTGCAGTAGTCACGGGTAGATTGAGGTTGCATCCGTCTGTTAGTTGACATCTCATCTCTTGTATCTTGCTTGCTTGGTATGGCGGGTTTGAAAATGTAAAGTTTATTTAAAGTTTTTATTAGCAGTCCCCAGGTGGTAGAAAGTTCCGACCTTATATCTATCTTCTCTATATAAATTAGGATGTTTTTGTATTACAATAGGTCGCGGATCATTCTATTAATATATCTGTTCTCTCTATCGAAGTGGTTTATCAAACCTGATGTAATGGTTGGGTTTATCCGCTGTACGCTCACCCACAGCTGACTTCGATTGTGCCGTTTCCTTATGAATATTGTGCCATTAGGATTTTTTATGACTGAAGCATCAAGGAAAATTAAAGAATTATTGGCATATAATTCTATTGTAAATTGAATATTATTATTTATATTATTGAAGTGATTGAGGAATAAATAAAAACTGTCCGTAGGTAAAATTATAAAAGAATCAACTACGTACCGCTTATATATCCTAGGTGGACATGGTGTAGAGTTAAGAGCCATCTCCTCGAAGTTCTCGATGTATATATCTGCTATTACCGAAGACACAGGCGAACCCATAGAAATGTCATCTATTTGTAATTAAAATTCTTGATTGAACACTAGATATGCTGATATAAGGCAGTGTTTTGTAAGTTCAAGATATTCTATAGGCATAATATTGTCCTTAGCTATTGTTACTATTGACTCAAAAAACATCTAATCCAACCATTACATCAGTTTTGATAGAACCCACATCGCTTGGGAGAATAGATATATTCCTAGAAAGATTCGCAAGCCTAGTGAAATATTAGAACATCCTAATTTCAATAGAGAAGACGGTTGGAAACTTTCTTACACCTGGGACTCATAGAAACTTTCAAGTCTCAAACCCATCCACAACAGACAGTACAGCAGAGAATTTTGTAAGAATCCAGGGAGTTTTGCCAAAATCCAGGGCAGGTATGCGAGGCGAGTAAGAAATCGTAATAATTATGTTCACTGACAGACGGATGCAACCTCAGTTTACCCGTGACCACAGAGTGCAGTGTTCGGAACGTAGGGTTGCCAAAAAATTATATTATAAAATATACGCGATTAAGTTTCATTTAAAATGTATAAAAATCTCAAAAATGAAAAAATAGAGAAGAGATATTTCTTATTATTAGAAATATTACTTCTAGATATCGTAAGAATCAAAACAAATCAATTCAATCAGTTAATAAAAATGTAGTAATTTTAAAATTCATTAAAAATCTGTCTATACACGGTAGGATCATTATTTTTTTTTATATATATATATTTACTACAGAAGTAAAATAAAAGTAAAAGTTTATAAAAAAACAGGCAAAAATGCATTTATAAAAGGTATCATATACATCATAGAAAAATACGTTTTTTAGTTATTTAAAAAGCTAGGACTACCAACTTTATGGGGTAAAAAATACAAACTTTGTTATGTAATAAGAATGAGATTATATAAAATTATATGGTGAATGTGTCTTACTTCACTTGAGACGTTTTGTAGAGTATTTGCTTGGTGTGCTTTAAAAGTAGTTTATAAGCTAACAAATCATATCTGCGTTAGCAAAGTTAACAAAATTCTGTGTATGAGCATAATATATAATATATATTTTAATAAAAAATCAAGTAAAAGTGATTACAGAACTTTTTTCCTTATATCACTCTAAACTTGTTTTTATACAAGAAAAAGATAATCTTTAATAGAATTTTAGATGTTCCAGCACTAAAGCTAATTTAAAATATCTTTTAACTGGAGCTTTAAACAATAGAAGTTCTAACAACCATATAAAAATTTCGACGTGGCGGGATACAAGTATAACGACATCTTATATTAAAACATTCACATTTATTTAATGAAATTAACTTAACACTCAATAGCACCAGCCACGTATGAAATTTTTATATAGATAATCACTACAGCGATTTTTTTGCTATGCAACTATATATTTACTTGCATATTAATAACTATTAATGTCTATTATTAAATATGCCTAATAATATTTAAAACTAGCCACTCACCCCGGCACTAGTCGGGTTTTACCATTCTCGTTCAAGCGCTATAACGCAATCTAGTGACCATTTGCAGCTTAACCTATTGCATTAATAAGGCACGTATTTATAAAGTCTGAGATCGATCTCGAGACGCCGGTTTCATTCATAAATTACATATCTATGAATAAAACGGCATCACAAGTTCGATATTCAATTTGAAAGCGATTTATAAATACGGACCTGAAAGACTCGACAAAAGCAAATTTATTTTTATATGCTTGTCTCCCCATAGATTTATATGTCGATTTTTTTTATTATTACTCAATGATCATTGAATTTACTTTAAATTACTTGTATATTATAATATATTTAGCAAATTATCCTTTACGAATCATACATTTATGTACCAAAATGTACATAAGTGAGCGTACTGAGTGCAATACAAATGAAATGCAACGAACGAAATGACCGACACTGCAATCATTTATTATTACCCTTAAAAGACCAATCATATAACGTGTAATGGCATTTTGACGTCGTTGCAGTTCCCTCTGCACAGATTACTATCTACATAAGGAACTTCATAAATTGATGAAACTAATATTATTTCAGAGACTTGTACCACTTAGTTTTAGTTAAGACACTATTAATTATGAATGCACTAGTTGGCGTAACTCAACGTCCATTTTGTGCGAACAAATGTTTTAAAATAACAATAAACAACATTAAAATACATATTATAAATATAATCGAAAAATATAAATAAAAATCATTTATATTTTTCGATTGTTCATTTCCGTCATCCTACCTAACCTGAAAAAATACAAGAGATTTCATATTACAGAAGGTTGCTTTCAACAAATCATTTTTCACATATGACCTTTTGCCTAACACAACTAGGTTACAATAAAAGTATTGATTTTTGAAATGTCAAAAGAAATTGTGTGTGTTGTTTAAATGTCATCTTCTAAGTTATTTACTAAGTAAGAATGAATAAAGATCTCAGTGCTTTTGTTATAATTGGGATATAGTATATAAAGCTTTACGATAGTAGGTAATAAAGGTATTATATAGTTTTAAGATGGCGGAATAAGATTTTTCATTATTGTATAATGGATGGTTTCTGTAATCTGGTTTTACCATGTTCGTAAAAGTGCTATTCGCTTTCTGGTGTCGATTTACACCAAAAAAATGAAATTTATTTACATATGCCTGTATTAAAAATCTTCAAAAGATTTAATATATATCTTTTTTTTTTATAGGTTATACATAAAACTCTTCCATTACTGAGTGATTGCCAGACCACGCACGATCGAAATTACGTGGCATATAACGGCAAAATTTGGAATGTATCTTCTTGGAAAATATAGGGATACACTGAGAGAGGATTCCGCAAAATTCCATTACAGAGAGGGAAAAAATAGTTTCACTGTCCACTAGTTATTCAATAATTGTCTAAAGGGAAATATTTATGAGTTATAAGCACATCGAACTGTATTGTTATCATATAAAATATCGTTTCAAATCTTTGGACAAAGAAGAAATTCATATTAAATTTCGTAATAAATAACTTATTTTATTTGTGTTCAGTTGTTCCAGAGTTCGTGTTTTTCTTGAATGTTGTATATAGTGTAATTATTTTAGGTATATTTTGACCTGCTGTCTAATATATTTTATACAATATTCAATAGCTGAGTATTGTTGTCTAAATTCAACATACATTCGAAATAAAAGACGTAATCGATCGAAGCAAATATATAAAAGTAATGTTATTTCCTTGGAGTTTCCGTAATAGGCATCTGTGAAAAGCTTCAATTAAAAGATTATAAAATAAAATTATATAATTCATTTAAAAGTCTTTTGTTTATCATTATGTGAAATTATTAAAAAGACTTATACAATCGATTCAAAAATTTATTCTGATTTATATTTCAATACTGATGACGTACGGTGATACGCCATAACGACTTTTTAATTCACAATGTGGCCACGACGAACCAAAAAGTCCAAGATTCAAAACAAAGAAAGAAAAACAGTCACTACACATCACAAGACACCAAAAAAGGTTCGTGATTATATTTATTACCGAACCTTTTGCTATGTCCCTCCTTCTAAACAGGCGGAATATAATAATATCCATAAATACGCTATTACTTAAATTTAATAGCTCATAGGGATATTCATAACAAAGCGTTTCAATACAATCAATAATACAAATAAAAAATCGCAAAAGAAAACTATAAATTCTATAGGAATTTATGATATTATCAATAATAATAATATTTGATACACATTTAGTTAAGCGTCATGCATAGCGCTAAATGAGGCGCTTGCTTAAATATAACATTTAGATATCTAATAAGTATGAAGAATACAGCTATATTTCCTTTTTTTCTAGACTAACCTGAGTGGTGACGGTGGGCTGTGAGGTGGCGGGGGTGGGCAGGGTGGTCACTGACGCCACTGGTACGGGAGTGGCCACAGGCCCAGCTGGCATCTGACCAGCCATCTGCCCCGGCGCCGCCACACTTGTCGATACGGTTGCTACGCCGGGATGCTGTTTGGAAGAAATAGGAAATTTACTTTGCAGAAATATTTGCGTGAAAGTGGTTAGATTATGTATTAATTTCCTAAATTAATTTATTCTACAAATATATTTTAATAGTATCTACTGATTGAGGTTATAGTAGAGAAAAGGAATACATAATTAGGTTCCGAATTTAGGGATGGTAAGAAACTGTGCAGAAAGGAGACTGAAACTTTTGGGCCTAAACGTAAAGAATTGAGATGTGATCTAAAAAATTATTATTTTTTTTTATTTTTAGAATAACAAATAATAAATTAATTGACAATCTGGAAGTGGGAGAAAAATAAAAAAAAATAGATTTAGATCCTTAATCGATTAAAATCAATCATATTTTAAATCAGAGATGTGACAGCTGATTGACAATGACACCATGTCTAATGATTTTTTGTTTTTTGCTTGTTTGTCATCGCAAAATCAGGCCATTAAATAAAAAAAAACATTTGCTTCTGTCATTACGTTCGTGTCGATGCCTTTTGAGTGTCCGTTTGTTTGATATTTTCAACGACTACTGCTTTGTTTTTCTCGGATTTTGACTCTGCCTACTTTGTACGACCCTCGCTTCCCCACTGGACTCTGAAATCTTTTGGATCTTACGACCGCTACGTTATGGATATAAACCGCTGTGTGAATTGTGGGATAGCCAATGGACACTGCAATACCCTAGTCCGGCGACCTTTAGACGATGAAAACCACCACAACCTGGTTACTTAGAGGTATATAATCCCGACATATAAACAGGAAAATATATTTCTGTTATATTTTAGTTGACAGCTTTCGTAGAGGAAGGAAAGCTATTGCTATGAAATACTGCAATTGTATTGTAGGAAGACGAATGGTAGGCTGCTGTGCTCATGTTATGAGTATTATATGGTACCTTAGTTGGGCTAGGTATCAAAATGATTTAGTTCTTGCACACTTCTGAGATGACATTTTAATAATAATAGAAGAAGAATAAAATATTCATTAAAATGTGTTTTATTTATAAATAATAAACGTTAATGCTTAAACAACTCAGTAATCACATATTTTATAGAAGTTGATATTCAAGAAATTGGGCTGGGAACTTCACTTCACTTTTATCAAATCTCTAATAACAGCTCTCAGATTGTCAAAATTTATAAAGATTTCAGGGAGGGAATGATGGAGCTAAATCTATTAAATCATACCATTTTCATTTCTTTACATTCTGGGACCAAAAATGGGATAGTTTCAGTCTCCTTATTAACAAATTTTCGGTAACTGTCTTGGGTATTTGTTAATTATGTTAATACCTATAATATTTTAATGAAGACTGTCTAGTACTATTTTCCATAACAGGTAACGCTAAAAAGCACAGATGTTCATTATATATTGATCCCCTCGCTTCCAGTGTTTTACTTATATGAGTGTATTAGCTATTTAAGACTAAATAATTAGGAAAAAGTCAATGTATATACATTCTAAATTGCCAATTGATGCATGCTTTAAGATAAATTTAGAAAAAATCTATTTTTTCTTATAACAAGGTCTAAAAAACCTTTTAAATACCAAATGTACTTAACTCTGTTTTCTTGATACCCTTACAAAGTGAAAGAGGAGATACCAAATTTTCCACAATACCTAATACAATTTTAAAATTGTCTACGCTCGCAAAAATTTAGACGGCACAGCTATTTAACTTACGGTTTATTAATCTTAAAATGTATTTGTACCGTCTGTTTAATATTGACCACGTTTCAGTACAATTAAAAAAAAATCAAACAAACAGGCACTCAAATGATCAAATTAATTAACATTTGAAAGTGCATATTTTGGGGAAAATGTGTCTAAGTTGCACATCACTACATGCAGTACGGCATACACACGTGCACACACAAGCTACAGCAAACAATCGAACATCACTAATGTCATATGTAAAATACGTATACATTAAAAAAACCTTAAGGATTTTACTAAATATATATAATCTATAAATAATAAACAGAATAAGTTATATTTAGGTTATAAAGATTTGTCTATTACCTACAACGTAGTTCAATCTTATAAACTAAATAATAAGTATAATATCTAAAATATCGAGTAGAAATAATATGTAGTTATGACAACACACCATTCTTCACTAAAAATTTACTGAATCTTCAAAAACGAAAATCTCACAAAAACTCAAAATTTTCACATTAGATATTAACCTTCTCTACAACGCGTCGCCCAAGTGATTGAGGTACGAATTCTTTACAGGAAACAAGAATGCCTACACATTAGTTTGATCATATTGCACCGTTATCTGGTTACAAGCCTCCACATTCACACTTTACAAGCTGCCTTGGCAAATTACATATTTAATAAATAAATAAAATTATTTTAGTCGAACACGTTTCATCGATTTTAGTTATATCGAGTTAATTATAAGGTTTAGCGTAGTGCTATCATTGCATGCGTGAGCCGTCCCCCCTATATTAGGCCAAGCGGTTCTATGCGAAGCTGTGATGTCAGGATGATTCTTGGTTCCTCAATCGCCCTCAAAGACTGTGTTTATCTATGATTATTGCCAAAACGTGTCAACGAACATCAAGATCGATAGCGAAATTAAATTACAATTATAAATACACAATTCACAATTAAAAAATCTCCAAAAAAAAAGTCGCCAAAATCTCGATATTCGCGTTTGATAATTAAAACAACACTAGTAAGTATTAAATATTAGTAAATTACGAATGATTGGAACTAGTTCCGTTCTTACCTTGTTATTTACCTTTATCATGCACTGTCACCGTCACCGTATAAAGAGGTAGGTGAGTAGAGGAGGTAGGTAAGTGGATACATGCACGAGACTTAAAACCGGACAAATAATTATTAATCGTACAAATATGTGATCGCGTCGTCACTGAACTTACAGCCGGCACGGTCGATAGCCGGAGCGTCTGCTGCGGCGCCGTGAGCGTGCTGGCGGGCGCCGGCCCGACCCTCAGCAGCTGGTACTGACCGTTCTCAGTCTTTAACAACAAATGACCTTGATGCCCCTGTTGCAGACTTTGCAGTGTTTGCAGCGTTATCTAAAAATGAACGCGACCTTTCAATTTACTGTATGAGACTCTACGACCGATGCACGATTGGTGGTAAGCGAGTGAGTGGGTGAGTTGAAGCGTGTCGGTATTACATGGTAATTGTTATTTATTACAAAAAAGCATTTATTAATTATCTACATTGTATTTTTTGTATCAAAATATTTCACGACAGTCTTATTAGATTAATTACAAAACTGCAACGGCTTTCTAATTTGATTTTTTAAAATATGACGCTGGGTAGCTTACAACTTTCGCTGGTCATTTATATTCAAAAAAAATCTTTGCCATTCTTATTCTAAAACTGTGGCAAAAAAATTAAACATGCTATTTGCATCCTTTAATATACATTATGTCAATAAAAAAAACATATATAATAAAAAATAGAACTTGATAGGGATCTGTGGTCTATTATAACAACATTGCCTTGCCGTGACAGTAATGGTTAACAAATTGCAATGTAATTATTTACATGTAAAACCATTCTTTCAATATATTTCAACAATGTAATTTCAAAGCTTTTTTTTGTATACATTTTAAAATTTGTATCTATATATAGCAGAATATGTTTTACCTCCATAAATGATCACTAAATTATTATGAATATTACATCAATGTTAGATATTTTTATTACTTTGACTTTTTATATCAATATATTTAAAAACAAAACACAATACTATGCCCTAAATGGAATTTAAATGACAATCAAATTATGAGAATTAATAAAAAATTACTTAATGGAGCAGCAACAACGTATTAAAATTATACTATAACATTTATTCCATCAGATTCACTATAATAAAACTTTTATTGACAATTTAATTTATTGCATGTCATGTTACAAAAGTGGGCACTTATTTCTGTAATAAGATGTATTTATTATAAATGAAGAAATGTACTTTTTCTTCTATTTAACTTTATTATACTTCATTTAAATCATATAGTGTTTCCTTCTCTTAAATAAAACATATAATTTAGAGCAGGTGTATAAATAATACCATTTTGTGCAGGATTTGAACCTGCAACTATTACACTAGTAGTTCTCACTTGCACTAATTTATTATAATTATTTTGTTGTGATGTAGTCCTTCTTAAGTTTATAATTATTGCTCATTATACAAGAGTATTTTAGATTTTATTAAAAAAGGTATATTGAAAAATTCTTTCTATTGATTATTTAAAATATTAGCAATAACATTGCTTCAAACTTCCTAAGTATAAAACACTTTACATACATCTCCAACACTGAGATTATGTTATATATTCTAGATTATTAACTCTTAACTTATAATCTATGATATTAAAAAGAAAAAATTATGAAACTAAAATATAAGTAATGTTACATGAATGAAAGAAGCCATGGAATTAATGAAAACAAAATTATTGTATGAATGTTATTAAAATGATAAATGAAATATAAATGCACCATTCATGCAAATTTTAATATTGAACAATTATATTATATAGAAGTAAATAAAGCAATCTCCATTCAGAAAATCTAGGAAATTAAATAAAACCTAAGGATAAATTATGATATATATAAATTGAGATTGTTGAGGTGCAGCGACACAGTGTCTGATTATGAACAAAACACCTGTGGGTTTAATTCCCAACCGGAGGAATGAATTATTTTCACTTCCTTGTTCTGATAACAAAAATGTAGCTTTGAATACCACCACTCAAAATTTTAATATGAAAGGGAAAGTGGGAAACAAAGTAACTTAATACCAGGTTTGCTGTGCCTACCAAACATATTTGTATACATATATGAAGCTAAAATATAATTTCATTTTTTTTGTTCAGTTTTCATAATAATTCCTCTCATTTTGAACAAATATTATTATACTATAATCAATATGTAACACATATATTAAAAATTAAAATAATTAAATAATTATATGCAAAAACATTGAAAAAATTATAGAATATTGCTGTATTTGCTTTTATATGATCAAGTATTCTCTCAAAAACCTTTTATTTTTAGAGACATGTAAAAATTAATCTAACATTGCTCTTAAAGCATCAGGTTTATGATTATGCAGATTACAAAAGCAATATATAAGAAGTAGAATTTGTATTTTATAGAAGCAAATACAGCAGTATTTTTCTTTTCAAAATTGACTTATTTTATTTTCTAATAGACACTACAGACCTTATATATGTATAAGCTGTTCTCAACTCTGAGATCAATCTTGAGATTCCATTTTCATTCATAAATTATGATCTACAAATGAAAACGACACCTCAAGATCTCCCTCAAGATCAATCTCTGAGTTGCGAGCAGTTTATAAATATGGCCCTACATGTAGATTAAAATATCTCAATAATAGTCCAAAAATAATTGTTCTATAGTTAAACTGCCAAAAATTGCTTTATTTGCTTCTATATTATTATTTTGTGTATTGCACAATATAGTAATAATATTGAATTATAGTTAATTTGAAATGTTATTAATAATATAAAATTTATTTACACATTATTATTTTAATAAATTATTTGTGCAACAAACTCTGCAAGACCCATAATTAAACAAATGATAGATAGCTCAGCCATCAACCATCAACTCATAGAACATTTTTTTGGATATTGTTCAAAATTTTAATTTTCATTCAAAATTGTAGGTATAATAAATAAATTATGAAGAATAATATGCTGTTAATCAATCCTAAAATAAAAAAATATAACTGCCTTTTTTAATTTAGTAACTTTTTACTCAAAAAACAAATCATCTTGACATAATAAAAGAACTTTGAATACTTACTCTAATAGTGTTAATATTTTATTTTTTATTTTTAGGCAAATAATTATGCAACAGGAACATTAGTAAACTGAATGTATTAATAAATTATTTTAAAATACCCTCACACTTATCGAAGTACTTATGATGTATGAGGTATAATATATATAAGAACAATATTTCTTTGGTTAGTTTTGAATAGTGTGAATTTACCAAGAAATTCTGATACAGAAATAAAAAGTATTTATTGTAATAATAGATATTCTCTGAATATGTTCAAGTAAAAATAATTAGAATGGTGTACAAGTATTTTTAAATGTTTAACCAGTGATTATTAGTTAATTAAACAACCAGTTTTTCTATAGTTGTAATGTCATCAGCTAAAATCATTAGATAAATATCAAAGAAAATTTATTCAAGCTGCATCAAACATATAACTGGCTTTTATGTCATCTTACCACAAGCTGCCAATAATCAATAAATCAATCATAGGTGTTACTCAGTATTAAGAAAATTGCTTGAAAATTTAATGAATTTGAGTAACTTACAGCAAATAATACTAATATCAAGTTTATTTTAACCCCTAACAGCATATTTCTGTTAGAATATTTCAATTTTGAGTAACTGTAAATGCATAGGCACTTCCTAACAAAGGGTGTATCACATTACAAACTATAGGCAGAAGTGCAATCAGAAATCAATATTGGTATGGTAGAGACAAAAATAAAGTTTTTGTTATAAAATCATACACAAAATCAATTATGTTTTAGTGCTATTTCTTTTTAAATGCAAAACAAATTATCTAAAGCATTATAAAAAACAAACATTGTTTTTATTTATCTTTATCTGAGTACTTACATTGTTGTATTGTGCACACACACACACTTTTTAAAATAGATAGCCACTGCACTAATTTGTTTATTAGTAATTATAAATACTTTAAAGAAAACAGAATTAATTTATTCATAAATAATCCAGATTTTCATGTATTTGACAAACTTGTCAAACATCTACTAGTCTATGAAAGTGCTAGTGATGTACTATCAGTACACAAATATTAATCAATAGTGTAGATACAAATGATTGTCAGATTGAGGTTGTAATGCATACATTGCTTGCTGGTATAAAATGAGCAATGTATTTTTTTTAGTTTCATGATGTATTCCATTTAACAGGGTTGGTAAAGGGAATATAAGACAATTTATTCCAGACATTGCATGTGGAGTGGCGGAAGTTAATGCCATACTTTGTAAGTCTGTACTAGAGCGAGAAAATTTAAATGATACATTTCTCTGAATGAAAATCTTGAACTCTTTATGAGGAGTTCTCATTACATTTACAATCAGATGCTGTGCTACTCTAACTAGATAAAATATATACAGAAAAAATATATGTACAACAAAGTTTTTGTATGCAATGAATGTAAATAGTTTGCGGCAGTGTCAGATACATTTAAATAATGCACTTATTAGAAATAGAATTTATTTTCTATATATACACTCAGCATATACCCTAATAAGGGGCAAAGGGAAATAATTTACCAATAAAACAGGTAAAGTAATATATTCTTACATAAAGAGTGATCTAGTAGTACATTAGAAATATCTGTACACAAATCATAAAAAAAAATATTTAGTGTTCTGCCTATTTAAGGGTTATTTACTAAACCTTTCAAATGTGATCTGATTCAATATAGATTTTTACAATTGGCAAATTTAATAATGAATGAAGGTATTTTTGTACAGGTTTTTTCAATTATAACAATAACTGCCCAATGCTATAACTAGAAAAATATTATTGGTATATTAATATTGATTATTTAGACATTATTTGTATGTATTGTTGTATTAATTTTGAAGTTAGATCATATGAAAAGAAAAATGGGTGAAATAAAAAACATTTATTTCTCTTTACAAATTTTGATATGAATATTAAAAATTTCTAATATTTATGAAAATAAACATATTATTGTGATGATTATAGAATTGAAAAATAATCAATGATGAGCAGTAAAGTTCTCAGTCAAAATATAATTCACTTAGAATGCAAATATGCATTACATGCAATTATAATAGGGTTTTAAGAAATACTCATGAACAATACCATAATATTGTAATAATATTCTATAAAAACAATCATATATAAGGAACATTTAATGAAAAAACGAGCAACTGTGTAAATTTAAGAATATCGAATAAAGCCTTTTGCCGTTTTTTGTAATAAATAACAATTTTGCAAGCAATTTTACATGAACAATATATGTATAGATGCTGTTTTGAATTGACATGCCATATAATTAGTGTTTTTAGTAAATATTTAAACATAGTATTATGTACATACATAGATTCGAGATATAGAATCACAAGTGAAGCATAAATTTTGTTTAGTTATGGGTCTCCAGAATTATACAATTTAAAGTAAACAATACGCAGTATGAGTTGCTTATCTTACAGCATCATTAATTTGGCAACTTACTCCAGGCGCGGCGGCTCTTGTCCCGACCACCTGTGGTGTCCCAATCACGACGCGCGGCGAAACTGTTGCCACTGACTTTTGCGCAGCGACGGCCGGCGCACCCGGCCTCATGTTTAAAATTTGAACATTAGGCAAGATTGCGGGCTGCGCCGATCCCAAGTTCTGCGTTGTAACTACTACATTTTGTGTTCCGGGCTTGTTTATTGTCATAACATTCGGTATAGAGCCTGACATGCTAGAGTTAACTGTCATCGGAACTGTCACCATGCCAGGTTGCATGCTCACTTGACCAGATGTTTGGCCCTGTTTAATAACCAAAGGAGGTTGCATTGCAATTGTTTTTAATCCTGGTTGACTGCCTATGCCGTTCCCCTGTAGAGTATGAACGATTTGAGCTTGTGAAGACGATAAACTAACGCAACCGTTCGCGAGAGACTGACTTGAAAATTTTAAATTATTATCAGAAAAAATTTGGGATTGAGAACTTATTAATTTTAACGTTTCAACATTGGAGTCACTAAGGCATTGATTTGTTTGTTTTGCGAACGATGAAGGTACACTAAACGGTGCACTGGAAACGACACATTGAAAGTTCCCACTACTTATTTCACCATCACTTTGGTCCTTGTTATATTTTTGTCCAATAATGGTATTTTCACTTCTTGTAAGGCTAATTTGATTTGGAATAACATTTACTAAATTGTTCTGTGACGATATTGACGGAACGGACGTCACTAAATGATTTTCAAGGGAACCCACGATCGCGTTTACAGCATTCTCATCAACGTCTGTAGACAAAGCTTGTTCTAAAAACTCGGCTGACGCCATTTTATACGAATCAGCGGATGTGCCTAGTGATGTAGCCAGTTCACTATAGATCGGTTTTATTATTTTTTTTATTTAACAATTGTTATAAGAAAATTTATAAATAACTATTGCTTCAACGCTTCAGTTAATTTATAAATTTGCCTGAGAATACAAAATTATATTTATATATAAATTTATCCAGAAGTTTGATTTATCAACCATAGACACTGTAAAAACTTCTAAACTTGCCGTGAATATTAGGTATTACCTTCATATTAATATTTTTTTATTTACTAAGCCCATTCAAATTCTGCATATCAAATTTAAAATATAATAAAATTAAAGATAAATCAATGTACCCTAATCTAGTAAATGTGGCGTTAATTTCTGTACAAAAACATAAAATGTTTATAAAATAATCAGAAAGAGCTAATAAAGTACTGCATTAACTTTCCATTATAATCTCAAAAAAAAAATTAAAATCCTTTTAAATGTTATATTTACCCAATTAAATTTTAGATTATTGATGTATGGAAGCAATTTTTAGATTTTTAATACCCTATTAATAATAATTATTTTTTTTTATAAATTAAGACAAATACTTTTTGTACTTAAATTATACAGTACAAGTAACAATGTGCTATAAATAATTTATGTACAACTAATATACCTGTATGGTATTTGAGATCTTTCAATTCTCATAATGAAAGTATGAAATCAAGAGGAGAGTTTAAGCGTAATGTTCAATCGTGCCTCTCTATCGCTTGTACTGTGCTCTCACTTGCAAGCTAAACGTGCAAAAAGAGAGAGAGGCGAAACGTGTCAGTGAGTCATGATTTATCTATAAATTATTAGTAAAGCAAAATTAAATTGATGAATAATGAATGTCGAAAAATAAAATGAGTCCAAGAGATTTTTATTATGTATAATACTAAGTTAGGAGTCACACATAGACATAGACACCGCTACATGATACACCGCTGTGTGTATTTCTTATATTCTCTCTGCCTACAACGCTAAATATTGACCAGACAAAAAACTACTTAAGATAAGAAAATAAATTAAAGTTTTTTGTAATTATTTTAATTTCTTTGTCTTAATTAAACTTCTTTCTCACATAAAGTAAACATTATTAATAAACAGTAAGTATTATTAGTAATAGCAATTGCTTATATACGTTAGTTTATAACGTAAGTAATATTTATCTTTAATAGTATAACAAATAGATTTTATTTTTCCTACATTACTCGTGAATATTATAATATATACATACATTAACATTGCTATAAAGGAGAATGAATGTAAGCTTAATATCTTACTTTATGTAAAATATACAATATTATCTGTCGCTATATTGTGTGCCGTAACTATTTAAGCTGATAAGTGATAATTAATCTCATTATTAGCATCGTGCATGCGCAATGCGACTAGTCGTCGATGGTTAGTTTAGGTAGGGCTATAATTGTCAAATCAGTACTTTCTATTTTGACGTTACTAATGTCAAATACATTCTCGACATTTATGAGCCATGACAGTGACATAATACAATTATAAAACAGACGTTTAAACTCGTCGTAGTTTATATCACCCTGAACCAAAACTTGTTTGATTTTCACCGTAAATAGTAATCTGCGTCGTAATATTTTCCACTGTGCTACATGTATTCCTTCTCTCCGTATATATTTTCTATTTTACGCTAAACCATAGTAAACATGCTCAAAGGTATCTAGGTTAGTGTTTTTTATATCGTGTTTTTATTTCTATTATTAGATTTTTGCGAATTTCACAATAGTAGGTCAAGTTAAAGATGCATAAATATATTTTCGACTATTGATTTTTACGATATTAGAATTACTTATACATTCGTGTCTGAGTCAAAACACGAATACGTAATTTAATACGGAATCTTAAGTTACAACGGGGGCGTTGCTAACTTGCTACCAGTAAACTCCCTTACTTCGATGAAAAATTTACAGTAAAAATTACGAAATTTATCTTTATAAGTATATATAAAAATTGCAATAGTAAATAAGTTATAAATTCAAAAATACTTTTTAGATAAAAGTGTGTTTCTTTTTAACTATTACTATTTTTAATACTGATTATAAGACCTCAAAGTTAATTTAAGTATGGATTTATTTTCAGAAGAGTAGAATGGAGAGGTTTCCACTCAAATCGTCTGGATCTAAAATGGGTACAACATATCAGTCTGTTTATAAAAAGGTAAATATTTTGTTCTTAAATCACCATTAATTATGGTATTCATTGAAATATAATAGTACAAATAAATATATAAAACAGATAAAATACATGCAATAGAAATAATAATAGAAATATTTTAATTTCTAAATGAAATACAGTTTATTTACTTTTGTTGACAATTTTTTTTTATGTTCTAAAATTTTATTTGATTACCAAATGAGTAGAAACTAACGTTATATCTTAATATAAAATTATTAAAAAAGTTAAGATTAATACAAAGAGTTTTGATATTGAATGAAAAAATGTATCAATTGATTAAAAATGAAAATATAAATATAGTAAGTGTTAAAATAATACAACATATTTTATGATGGTAAAAATAAAATTAACATTAAATTGAGTTTAAACTAATATAAATAATAAATAAATATTTAAATATCTTAAAGAAAGTTATGTATAAGTTTGTCAAGTCCAAAATGTACACAAATGAATACAAATTTCAAATGAGTATCTTGAAAATTAGCCAGAAAGTGGCAATGGAGAGTCTTAACACTAGGTTCCTGCCCCCTACCCTATTATGTAGAGCACGAATGGACAGCATGAAGCTAATAAAATATATCAAAAAACATTCTGTGTCTGTCTATTTAATTTTTTTTATTTATTGAAGATAAACATTAAATTACCAAATAAATTTAGTTTCAATTGACCATTCACTCATTATATAAATTAGAAGAATTCAGATAAAATTAATTTAAAAAATTATACACAATAATCAATTGATGAATATTTTTATTAATAAAGTTAATTTTTATAAAGAAAAATGAAATATAAAAAAAATCATAAAAGATAATTCCTATTTTTTCCACAAGATCTACCTACTATCGTTTTATAATCAAAAAAATATACATAATATCTTTGTACTAATCTTATAATCAAAGGCCAACTGAGCAAAATAAGTTAATCAGTGTGTTAGCTCCATAAACGTGATTCTACCGTGTTCCGTACACTGTATATGTATATACAAAAAAGTCACTTATATATATAAAGATTAGATAGATACCATATAAAACATTGATAAGTCATACTTATTTTTTAAGTTAGTACAATTTTTTTGCACTTTACACTTTTTTGCTCATTGCTGGGTAGGCCTAGTAATAAGCACTCCTTTATTTTTTTACGTCCAACGTACGTTCTCGAGACATTCTGTAAGCTATTTCATAGTATTATAGAGCGCTTGTATGCAAAAAGCACGTACTGCACCACGCAACCTCCCTACTTCATACCTACGCCCATGCACGGAATGTCTCGGAAATAGTGGAACGGAGTGTCTTGACACTAAGTTCCAACTAAATTGAAGATTAGATAGCATCTAAAGCATTGTAGCAATTCTACATAGTGGCTCTGTCATTGTTATATTGTCGAGTCAGTGTATTTATAGATTCGTTGCAGCAGAAATAAATCTTTTATTGTCAAATATCCTTCATCTTGGAGTCAATAATGGAGCAATTGGACGCATTCAGCTCCATCCGTCGTCAAGTCTATTACAGGCGCAGACCCTCACATTTGCACAGCCACTTGTTTATCGAGCGATACGTTCACGGATTGCTTAAATATGTATAAATATCTTTCATATTTTTTCTTTACGCATTTACTTTATTTTAGTTAAACTTCGGCGTTGAGCTCTGCCACTCAACACGCAATGCCTCCAGAATTCGGCAGAAAGTGGGGAACAGGAGTGTTAACACTAGGTTCCCTCTGCCTACCCTGCTGTGTGCGGGATACAGCGTGAAGCTGATATATATATAGTTAAACTTAGTGATAGCACTCTCTCTTGACTTTCTATTCTTGGGTACATTGAGTATTTTGAGGTGGCTTTAAGTTCCGCTTCCGCAAAAATATAAAGCGGAGGAACTCAACGCCGCGCTTTTCTCAGGTTTTTTATTTGCGTTATCAGAGCAAGAAAATGAAAATATTAAATATTTAACTTTTTAGAGTCGGAATCGAACTCACCGCTGCGTTTACAGTCACTCTTATGCTGCCGCGCCACGACGGTCTCAGCTGTATTATATATTATAATTGTAGATATTCCCCTATTTAGGAATTAAATTCACAATAATCGCGATCAACCAAATCCGTCCTAACTGCGTTGCTGTGACGGGTTTTTTCTCGTATACTAATTTTAATATTAAAACGCTTAAATACTTGGATACTTATTAGCACACTCACATTACAACTTCGTGGCTATCACGTGATAATGTTGTGTAAATTAATTCGTTATAATAATTTAAATAATATATTGTATATGGTGATTGTAATTTGTCTGGTTGTATTACAAAATACAGCATTGGCTTCTGGAACTTAAGGAGTTAATAATTACTTAGTCTCTCAAATGGACAGAAATTGAAGAACGGAGTGTTTTGACACTAAATTCCGTCGGCGTAACTAAAATTAAAAAATATATATTGAGAATTTCATTGATAATAAATAATAATACATGTAAAAAATAATAATAAATATATGCAAATTGTATTAAAGTTAAGTTATTTTAATCGTTTTTACGTTAGCATGTCCTTATATAGATATCTGCACGAGTCTATCACACGCAAACTGACTAGTGCGATGTCGAAGAGCATTGTTGATGATTGCAAACGGTTGAATTATTATCTACACTAATGCTAAAGAGGGATATATTTAATTTTTGTGTGCTTTTTTAATAATTATTTTTGAAAATACATGTATATCGAAAATTTGCTTATTAAATAAGGTAATTTAATAATTGTAATTTAAAAAAAAACCGACTTCTTAAATTTTAACTGGATCCCATAATCAGAACTTAAACAAATGAAACTTAATGACAATAAAACAAGAATAATCGAAATCGGTGAGGTTGATATTTTGTTATTCTTCCATTTGTCGCGCACATACTCATTTCAAATTTAAAACTTATGTGATTTTCTCATGGGTACCATTGTCAGACATGGACCAAATTAAAATGGGATCATAAAAAAAACCGGTCAAGCGCGAGCCTGGCTCGCCCGACTCGCTGAGGTTTTCGTATAAAAATTGGAGGTTTCGAGCTTTTCCTGAATTGCAAGCTTATGGCTGGCTAAGCTAGCGGCTTTAATACCAAATTTTGTCCCCTCTTATTGCGCTTACTTTTTTTGGATTTAACCACAAATGTATTATTATAGTTTCAGAATTTTTCCTGAACAAATACTATCTGTAGATACTAGCTGCAAAATTTCATAATTATAGGTCAACTGGAAGTACCATATTAATTTTGATTCCCTTTATAGTCTCGGAATACGGAATTTTCTAAGTAAACATAGAAATATGTTTATGTAGAAATATGTTTTTTATCAACAAATCATTGGGCCGTCGATCTGATCTGAGTCTGATACCATATGTAAGAATTTCAACCCGCTATCTCCAAGCGTTCCTGAGATAAAGGGTCTTAACAGACAAACAGACAGACAGACGGACGGACAGACAGACGGACAGCAGAGTGATCTTATAAAGCTTGCTTAAAATTAATAAATTACACTGTTCCATAACACCTACTCACTCATTATCTATTATTTATTATCCACAAAAAGGTACGGAAGGCTATAGTTATAAGTATTTACTACTGAATTTATAAAGTTATAATAAAGGCTGTCAATAAAATTAGATAATCAAATACGAGTAGTTATACATAAATAAAAAACCGGTCAAGTGCGAGTTACACTAGCCCACCAAGTGTTCCGTACCATTATTAGAAAGGTTTGCGGGGCGTATGCAATCATTTTGTAGGAAGTGTTACTACAAATATAAATTTGTAATGTTTACTTTTTCTGTAATATAAATTTCCATTTTCGGATATTTTCCTTTAGTTTTACTGCTGATGTTCTCACTTGTCAAATATCATAATTGTAGGTCTACAACACTGGTTCCCAACTAGTGGTCCGCGAAGCGAAGTTTTTGTTTTATTATCACAGTAATTTTTTATTATACCTACATGCACAGTGGTCCCTGCTACCAAGAATGATATAAAAGTGGTCCTCGATCAAGAAAAGGTGGGGAACCTCTGGTCTACAGGATACTTAAGTTTACTTAAATTTGCTTAACTTAACTTAAATTACAAAGATAAATTTGTAATGATATTGTATTGTAAGTTTTCACTTCGTGTCAAATGTCATAACTGTATGTCCACGTGAAGTGTCCTATAGATTTTGATTACGCGGCTAATTTCATACAAAATACAGCAAAAACAATTCATAAATATTCGTAGCTTTTAATTGACTTAGAAGTTTGAGATTAAAGGGACCTAAATATTTGATATTAATGACATCTCCGCGCTATATCTAAATAAATCGTCTTGACAGACGGACGGTCTGATTATACACGCGATGGTACCCCGCACTGGTAGAGAAACGTAGACGCGACGTAGAGTTCCACCCCTCAAAAACAAGAAGCCGATAAAGAGTTTATTCTCTAAAAAATAACAAAAAAATAGTAATTACATTAGTTACAAATATATCCTTTATTTTGTTAGACAATCCAAATTAGATACAACAGATCGGTCACACCATGCTCGATAATAGGCAGACATAAGCTTGTAAAAAATATAAAACGTCCAAACCGTTGTAATAATGAAGTTTCAGTAGCGAAGGGTAGAAAAATAACAGATTTTTTGATGGATATTTCATAGGGGTGACTAAAATCAGCCCTATTCCTTCAACGGGAGGGCTTAGATCCTAAAATTCCGTGTTTTCCATGCAATATTAACGTAATTACGTTTCTTGTTCGCGTCGATCAGATCACTTATTGATATTGCTGGTATAGCGAGTTACATTGTCCCAACTAAGAGCCAATTATGTTTGTACAATCGCCGCTAGTATGCTCAAATAGGGTGGATTTAGTGCAGTTAGAGTTGTATGTATATTGTATTTATTCTAAATGTTTAAAATAATTGGTTTTTTAATCTTTATTAATATATCATCTAAAAAGAAGAAACTAGCGATTATCACATTCTACACTTTCTCTAACTTTTAAGGTTTATCAAATTATAATATATTTTTTGAATATTAATAAAAAAGTCGAACTCAAATGAAACCGTAACCATCGCTGTTACAACTGAAATTGAACTGACTACTTTGTACACTTATAAATCTATTAAGACATATAGTTTTTGGCTAATATAATTAAAATAAACAAAAAAAAAACCCATTTCACATTCAAACGTAATCTAAAAATGTAATAAAAATTCAAAAAACTTGTCCATAATTATATGTGTTACATATCTCAAGGCACATCAAATATTAGATCTTCGCAGTTCATTTTGTGACGTCGCGCCATATTTATTACAATAATATTGTATTGTATTTAGAAAATATTTTTAGTTTTCAACTGGAATTGTATATTTTTATAAAGTCCAAAAGACACGCCACTCCTGTATTTGTGGTATTCGGTTAAATGGATAGTTTAAAAGTTATATCGTGTGAATCATATCTTTATAAACCATCTTATCTCTAAGATGGAGCTTGTACACATATAGTATAGTATTTATAAACACTTAAAAATAATGTTGACAATATCCTTAATTTTCATATATTTTCTCTCATAAAACAAGTGGCAGCGTTGATCTCTGTAGGCAGAGAGAATTTAGTGCTCAAATAATCCGTTGCCTACTTTCCGCCTGGAATCAAGACATTCCGTAAAAAGTGACGAAACTCAACGCGACGTTCTGATTTTTCCAGTGTGGGAAAATGAAAATATAATTCTTTCGAGTAGAGATCGACCTCACAACTGTGGCGTTTACAGACAGACGACGCCACTGGGCCATTGCGATTGCTCATTAATTATTATATTATGATAAGTATCGAAATCTCGTCTCGTAGTCTCGTAGATATTGATATGCATATCGTATCTAAAGCCTATTTGTCCTGTATTATCCTATTGCTTTGATTCTCTGCTTATATAATACAAAGCGAATACTAGTGTATGTATACACTAAATAGATTAAGTGTGAAATTACAAGGAAGCACTGACCCAGTTGGTCTGTATGACAAATAATTCTGCATATCATATATGACAGTTATAGATATATACATATAATTTAAGTGAGTCGTAGCGTAGGAGCACAACTGTAGACGCGACTGGTTGTGGATTCGATCCCCACTCGAGACAAAATTGAAAATATTTATTTTAATTTATATTTTCATTTCTTCGCTCTGGTACCAAGGTATAAGCTCGTCGTTGAGTTCCGCCAGTCGACACGCAATGCTTCGAAAAATTCGGCGGAAAGTGGGGAACAGAGTGTCTTAACATTGTTCCCTCTGCCTACTTATCTGTGTGCGGGATTCAGCGTGAAGCTGATTTAAATTTACCTTTTATAGTTTAAATATATATAAAGTTTATAGTTAAAAATAAATAAACCTGTCAGCGATCACCCAAAATTTTTCTATGAATGAAATGGCATGTCAAGATCGATCAGTGAGTTAAGAGCGATTTATAAATACGGGCCTTAGAGTTGTTTATCATATATAACTTATTCTAAGGTCACAAGGCAGCTCTGATACAGGTACAGTGTGGTAACATGGAGCCGATTCGACATATCGCCTACAGCCTTTCTCGTTACATCGAACCAGTACCTACCTACTTCTTGAGATTAGAACATCCAACCAAATAAACTCTTCAGCTTATTGAATATATTAAATTAATCTCAACAAGTTGATATTTCAATTACTGAGTAAACGATATTTAACAGAATGTTTTTTAATAGGAACATAATAATATGAAAATAGTAGGTACTGAAATAATATATTTTTGTTAAATATTTATTTTCTAAGAAATTGAGGCCAGTCGTGGCGCAGCGGCACGAAGTGTGACTGTAAAATCGACTGGTTGTGGGTTCGATCCCTACTCGAGGAGATGAAATATTTATTAAATTTATATTTCCATTTCTTCGCTCTGGTGTCGAGACTAAGCGCGGCGTTGAGCCCTGCCACTCAACACGCAATGCCTCCAGAATTCGGCAAAATGTGGGGAACGGAGTGTCGTAACACTAGGTTCCCTCTGTCTACCCTGCTGTGTGCGGGATTCAGCGTGAAGCTGACTTAATTTAATTTAATTTTAAGAAATTATAATATATGGTGAATCGCATGATACATTTAAAGTCGAAGTAACTTTGACCGCAAATACAGTGGATTACTTAGAAACTAGTAACGTGATGAATATCCACCGGAAATTGAATTTTTCAATAGATACCAGTAGTTTTTGAGAAACAAACTCAGCTTTATAACATTAGTCTAGGAAAACAGCTTCAATTCTTGCCGCATATAGTTAGTTACATGCACAATATATGTCAGTCTATATTGTTCGAGCCAGACGTGGGGTTACAAGAGCTATGAATAATAAGAAGTGCCGTATACCCATTGTTAGATAGGAAGTAAAAAAGTAAGTATTTATATATTTTTAGTAATTACCCCCACGTTGGCGATGTTTTCTTTTGTGTTGCCACATTAAATATTGTAATTATATTGCTTGTTTATTACGTTATGGATTTTAGGCGTGCCAGCTGATTATAATGGTATTATAGAATGTGCGTTGTTGAACGAGTGTAATGACATTCGTAATAGAAATATATTTTAATAAATATTTGAAAGTTGCTCGAAATGAGAATTGGCTTATTATTTTCTTCCTAACACGAAGTTTTGTATGTAATTAGTATTTATATGGGGCATTAGTGATAGAAAATATTAAACTTTTATCACCCAACGCCGCACCTTGTCTAACTAAATCAGTTAACTAATAATATGCATATATAAATATTTAGTTTTTTTGTTTCCTGACCTAAATTGCCATGGCCAAAAAATCCAAAGCCAAAGAATTCTGTCGTTAGTTAACTAACACAATAGTACTAACTTTTTGATTCTTAATATATTCGGCTCTTTTCAACATATTATTTTAAAAGATAAAGTTCCAAATATTAAATCGCTAAAACACATACATATATAAAAATAAAATAAAAAATCATCTACACATCAATATTAGCCTTACAAAAAGCGCAAGCCTAAGTCACAACACTATCACCCGCGTACATCACTAGTGGGCGGGCTGTAGCGAAAGATAGAACCTTGTTTTATTGATTTTCCCTATCCCAGTCAGTACAACCGTAACCGGACGAACGTCGTGCACGGCTGACGCACAATCTTAACACTTTAGACTATTTAGCAAATAAAAAACTGAAAAATATTTAGTGATTTTTAATAATAAAGACTAACTAACTATATGCAAGTTAAGTGATTGTGCTTAGTGATGTTTGTATAGAAGTAAGTAAAATAGATTATACTTTTTCTGTTTTTTTTTGTTTTATTTTCTGTAAAAAAAATTATTACTCAATTTATACAGAATTTTTGTTTAAAACAGAAGGCTACGGACGTTCTAGATTTTATTTTTGCTATTTTTACACGTGTGATGGATTAATCAATAAGTCTTTGAAAGGTCATAGGTTAACGGAAGTGAAAATCGCCATTGCAATTTAATTTTTTTGTCGCAGTACATTTATTTTACATAAAATAATTTACGTGAAAATTTAAACAAAATGCGGCGTTTTCATATATTTTTATGCAATAATGGGAGGTGCCTCAGGATATGTTCTAAATGGTCTTGTAATTTTTTTAAAGAAGCGAATATAATGTAAGCTATACCCAGTACGAATTTATTTAAATACCTTTATATTCATTAAAAACCAATTATTATTAGATCTTCTATATATATATTTCTATCCTCTTGCACGCTTCACGCTTCACGCTGTATCCCGCACACAGTAGGGTAGGTAGAGAGAACCTAGAGTTAAGACTATCTGTTCCACACTTTCCGCCGAATTCTGTAGCCACTGCGTGTTGAGTGGCGGAACTCAACGCCGCGTTTTGTCTCGACACCAGAGCGAACAAATGGAAATATAAATTTTAAATAAATATTTTATCTTATCAAGATGGAATCGATATTTTTATCACTAATACGTCAATCACTTAAGATTTTTTAAATGGTGAAAAAAATGTATTTGTAAATTGTTAGTTTCTCCGGACCGCATATTATTGAACAATTAATCTATTAATAATGAATACTAAAAAAAATATTAACCAAATATTTTTTTTATTTATAACTATAGAAAAAAAGAATAAAATAAAAGTAATAAAGATAAATGACGTTAATAATGGTTAATTATTTTAAAAAAGGCGAATAATTATCATTGGAAACAATTGATATTTTTTGATATTACAAATGTCATTTAACAGACATTATTAACTTTATATTTATACAAAATTAGGTTTTGCCCGCGGCACTTTCCGCATAAAATATATAAAAAAATATATAAAATATAAAATTCAAAACTTTATTATAGTAATGAAATGTATCGTGAACAATTAAGGATATCGTACTATCAGCATTAGTACGTTGTATAATATAAATATGTAGTAATTATTATACGAACATAATATAATGCAACTATGCATAGGTATGTGCTAGTAGTAGGTACACCGCAAAGCTAACCATGCGAGGAACAGACGTATCGAGTTATTGGAATCATATCAGTTTATCTTTATTATAATATTATATTACTATTTAATTGCCTTTTTTTAAATAATTTTAAATAAATTAATAAAACATGTCGAATGCCGATGAAAATGTAGTAGGGCTCATTTTGACATTAATTTTCTTAAAAAATATTATAACCAAAATCTAAGTAGGAGTATCTTTTAGATCTCTTCTTTATTAAACGCACACTTATAAAAATTAATATATACAGTTATCCTTAGATATATTAAAGAAATACAGAATGTTTAAAAAACATATATGAAATGCGTTCCTTCAAACTCTGTATGAGTACGAATTTTGTGAAAATCGATTTAGCTCTTATCAATTTAATTATCAAGTTGGCTCTTTTATTAGTTATTGTATAATAGTTAAAATAATAGTAGAATTTTAGACCTTAACCTTACTTAACTTTTACGTTCTGCCCTGAATGTCCTTAAGCCTTATGTGGCTTTATTTTGTTGTTAAGTTTCTTTTATAGACGTTAATAATACATAATATAATATAATTATACATTATATATATAATTTTAATTGGTAGTTAGTTAATTATTAAATTACACAATTGATTCCTAATGATCATGATCATGATCATTTCATCTCGAAAATACTTTAGCTGCTTAAAAATATTTTCAAGATGAAAGACTATTTATAGCAATTTTGTAAAACTGAGGAATTGGTTTGGTTAAACTCGCTAATCTCAGGTTTCTAATTCAAATTGAAAAACTTTTTTTGTGTATTTTAGTCCACTTATCGGGGAAGGCTATACGATATATATTAAAATTAAAAAATTAAATTAGCTTCACGCTGTATCCCGCACACAGCAGGGTAGGCAGAGAGAACCTAGTGTTAAGACACTCCGTTCCCCACTTTCTGCCGAATTCTGGAGGCATTGCGTGTTGAGTGGCAGAACTCAACGCCGCGCTTAACCTCGACACCAGAGCGAAGAAAATGGAAATATAAATTTAAGTAAATATTTCATCTCCTCTAGTGGGGATCGAACCCACAACCGGTCGGTTTTTGCAGTCACACCTCGTGCCGCTGCGCCACGACCGGCCTCAACGATATATATTACATTACATTAATCGGTTCAATGTAAACCCCGCTGGTCCTGCGGTTAGAGTTCCGCACAGAAAATGTTGTTGAAATTGCGAGCTCAGCCGTAGGTATTAAAATATTAGACAATTAAATATTATAAACATATAATTAAAAAAAATCTAATATGAGGGTTTTTACTTCGTACCAGAGCGAAGAAATGAAAATATTAAGAAATGATAATTCAATCCCTCGAGTGGGGTCGAACCCACAACCGTCGCGTTACAGACACATCCGTGTGCCGCTGCGCCACGACGGCATCGTAATATAACAAACTTAATAAATAAATTTAAATTGAATTTTAAAAAAAATAGAAATAAAGTGTAGCAGGTACTCGCTGGCATCCCATCATTTTCAATCGTCGATATAAAACATTGATCAGATTAAAATGGAAACATGGGGCGTGTCGTATTACCATTGTCCACAGCTAGTTGCTCATATGCTTTTGTTTCGTCGCCTTGCCTTTTCGATCTACTTTTCGATATGCAAGTTTTTATTTTAGATAATATTTTTTATTTCTTGTTTTTTAATTTACGCCATTTTCTCGGTTTATCGGAGTAAGTATAGATAACTTAGTGTTAAGACACTCCGTTCTCTACTTTTCCCCCAATTTGAGACACTGAGTATTTTTTTTCCAATTCCAATAATGAACTTTTAAAAACAGTTTTTTAAAAAGTACTACTAATACTAACTAAATAATTGTCTCCACTAATTATTAACAAAAGTCAAAACCGCGGCGCTATAGTTAAATGTCATCTTCTAACAAGCACAATCTCTTAAATGAACGGAAAGTAGAGAACGAAACGTGCCTTAAATCTGTGTTCTCTATGCCTAATCCACTAAATTTATTATAATATAAATTATAAACAATAACTAAATAAATATCTTTTATATTTTTTTAGACGCCATCGTGGCGCGGGGTCACAACGTTTGACTGTAAATGCGACAGGTTGTTGGTTCGATACCCACTCGAGAAAACGAAAGATTTAATACGTTCAATTCCTCTCTTCTCACGCCACTCAACTCGCAATGATTTCAGAATTTGGCGGACAGTGTGGAACGGGGTGTCTTAACACTAGGTTCCTAGGTTATCTCTGTCTACCTTGCTATATATAAGATACAACATAAGGCTAAAACAAATGAAATGAATGAATGAAAAATATTATATTTTAAAACATTTTGATCGATCCAGGGCACCACAACGAACGGTCGTCACCCAACATCCGAGGATGACATGGTAGACATAACGCCGGGGCCGCACCGGGCGGCTGAAGCATCGACGCCTACCAACCACGGTACATTCCAGTTGTACGAGCACGGCACTAGGGGCAGCACGGGCAGTGCTACTTGTAAGTATTTTTATGTCTTTTTATGGTATTTTTGTGGGAAGGTACGGTATGGTCGATGAGACTTCGCCATTTTGAAGTTGTGTCTGAACTTTCGCATATTGTTCATTCGAGAATAAATTACTTAATCAAAAGTAAGAAAAATGCTAAAATTAAATCTGTGCAGCTATCTTCATCTGCAGCTTACAAGTGTTTGACTATAAACGCGACGCTTATGGTTTTGATTCACACTCGGTGCAGTGTATACATTTATTATTTTCGTTTCCGCTTTCTGGTAAAAAGGCAAAGCGCGGCGATGAAATCTGCCATTCGAGACACAAATCCTCGCAAAATCTGTGGTAAGTAAATGGGGAACGGAATGTCTTAACGCTAGGTTCCCTCTGATTACCCTGTTATATGCAGGATCAAGCATGAAACAAAAAAAACATTTATGAGGTAGGCAGTAGGTGTGAATTTAGATGTGTTTGGGATCTTGGATGGAATTTTTTAGTTTGATTATTATGTAATATCTGTTATAGTTATTTTAGGAATATTTATTTTAATTTCTTTGAGAAAATCTTTTTCGGATAATTTTTGCCACAATGGTAATTGCTTTAAAAATTTATAGTCAAATAAATTCTAAATAATATCTAATTGTTTATTTTAACTTCTATATAGTTAGGCACTGAAATATTGGAAAAAAGTCCTTATTTTTTAAATATTTTTAATCGCGACTTGTTTATCAGTAATAAGTCACCTGAAATATAGGAATGATAAAAACGTTGATTTTTAAATGACATTTATTTTCTTATAAAGACTAAATAATAAATTTTTTTTTTTTTTACATTTAAGCGTACATCGCTCAGTACTTCGGTTCATCAGCCGGTAAGATATTCACCGGAAATGTATATTAACTATGCATTATTATTGCAACAAGTAGCTTATTGAAATCTGCTTTGTGGTTTAACAACAGCTGCAGTATTTATTATTAAATTCCTAAACAATATAGAGCTTAGAATATCATATTAAAATGTATTTGGGTATGTCCATTATTACATATATTATTAATAAATTAAGTATAAAAATAATATAAAAAGTAGACTGTACAAATGTACATTTGTGTCAAATTTATAACTATTATAATTTTTTTTACACTCCTTGCAACGTAGCAACTTATAAATATAAATATAACATTGAAGAAATTAATATAAAATCATGAATTTCTATTATAAATCGATGTCGTCATTTTAAAAATATAAAATAATTTAAAATGTGTAAACATTTGGCACTTCTGGACATTCGGAAAACTTTAAAAAAAATTGGTTCATTATTATTTTATTAGTCGCATTTATATACCGGCAAATATCGAAAACAACAATAATATCGTACCAAATATAAACAATATAAATATAATCTCTAGAATGCAATACATTTCAATGAATGCCATTTTTAAATGTTATCAATTAGATAAGATATGTATAGATTTTATTGGAGTAACGTGAAACAATTCGTGACTGTAAGTCGTGTGTAAATATAAATATGGATACTTCTGAGAATTTTAACGCTCACGATACAGAACCTCTCGTCCCCGATGTAGGTAAAGTGAAATATTCTTTATTAATATAGCGATTATTAAAATTTCAACAAAAATCTCTTTATTGCGACATTTTATAAAATGTGTTGTGAATAAAACTTAAGAAATAAAAAATATATATTTAAATGTAAATTAAAATATACAATTTGGATTAATTAAAATATTAACTATTTATTTGCTATTCCTAATAATAATAATATTATATAAATGTTCATCATATCATAGAAAAAACATAATCATTTATCATTGAAATGTATATCGCTGCATGTTATTGTATTGTTGCTGTTTTGTCTGGTAGTACTATTGTATTTACGCATGGCAACCTTTTTGACAAGTTGACGTTTCATTGCTTGTTTGTCACCCACGGCCCATTCTCTATTATAATCTTCGTTTCCCTTTTAAGTTTTTACTCTCTTTATTCTTTTTGTTATTAAGAATACATTATTTTCCTCCCAAATGTTAAATCTTGTTTTAAATTAACTTTCTGCAAAATTATACTTTATAAGTATATGAAAGAGCAATATGAGCCAATTGTGATAATGCAAGTGCCTTACGCTGTGTTAAATTAAATAGTTGTAATATATTTACAGGGGACGCAGTTATATTCTCAGGAATGCAAGGTATGTTTATAAAGTGTTTGCTTTTTATTTTTCTCTATTTACTGTCTATACCCTTTAAATCCGTTTTTATACATCACACAGCTAGATTACCATTTTTTTTGTTATAATAGTCGTTATGTTTCATTTTGACATATTTCTAGGTAAATTTGAAGTTTTGCATTAATATTATAATTATATATGTGTATTTTTATTTGTTCATATGTATGTGTATGGTAAATTAAATAGTGTTTCAAAGTCACATGACTTAAAACTGACATTGAACAAATACAATAAAAGTTATAATGATCGACGTTATTAGGCATTTGTATTAGTAGCGTTTCTATAATAAGTGAAAATAAGTAAGAACACAACAGCTATCTGTGTAATTTTGCATCATTAAAATATCATTATGTTTAGTAATATTAAGTTGAACTATGAATTATAATAACAATTAAAAACTGATAATGTGTAAAAATTATTTTTTAGTTTATAATAGTAAAATTAAGAATGATTTTATGCCATTTTTACTAAAATGGTACTATAAAAACTTAAACATAAGTCTTTGTTAGTTAATGATATCTTTAATATTCAACCTTATCATATGTTATCACTATGAAACAATAGAATGAATAACAATTGTATTATATACTACATATAGTGTAATATATGTATGTTTTTTAACAAAAGCAAAAGGGAACCTATGATTAAGACACTCCATTCATCACAAGCCGCCCAATTATTAGGACAATGCATATTTAGTGTTCTCAATGCTGCACTTTACCATAATCTTGCTACTATAGTGAGAAAATAATATTATAACAAGAAAATTCATTCCTACCAAAGGGAATCAAACTCGGTACCATTATGCTTATGATAATAAACCAAAACATAAACTAAACTATACAATAGAGGCTTGATTTGTAGAATCTTCTAGAAATTTGAAATATTGAAAATTATTAGTAATTGACAACTTATAGAAGTTATTTTATTATTAGATTCTGAAACAGAATTTCAATTGTTTAAGTGTAATACTAAATATTTATTATTGCAAAAATTTGCCAGTTTCATGTATTGTGGTAAAGTGAGATAGAGTCAGGCAGTTGTAGGTTTAGTCTCCATTAGAATTGGGGGAATGTATTACCATTAGTGTATCTAGAGATATTTTCTGGCCTGGAATTTAGCTTTGAACAAATATGTTTGTGTAAATCTTGTTTTTATAATTTTTTGGGGTAAATTTTATTGAAAGTAAGATTTCTGAGGTGCCACCAGACTATGCAGCTCCCCCCCTTCCTGCGTCCATGTGTATTACTTCCAATTTCTCTCTGTTGAGTTCTGCCACTGTATGGGGCAGTGATTCTCAACCACTGTGCCGCGGCACTTTTGTGTGCCGCCAAATTTCAAAAATGTGCCGGCAAATTTTGCAAATATATAATAATAGTAATATAATTAAATTATATCATTCAAAAGGATTTTTTTTAACATGAATATTTATTTAAATCCACAAAAAAATAAATTCGTGTATTTAACATTTTTGTCATAAACTATTTATGCAGTGTGTTGTAGTAAATAATTTATCTTTATGTCCCGCCAAATTTTCTTTGTGTGCCGCCAAATTTTGAAATCGTTAAATATGTGCCACAACAAAAAAAAGGTTGAGAATCACTGGTATAGAGAATGACTTGAAATTGGAAAGCAAATAAGACACTGTTATAACACTAGGTTCTCTCAGCCTACCCTATGTGGAGAAATATGTGAAGATACTTTTTTTTATCTCAAATTCAAGTTTTTTAAAATAAACCAATGCCTTTTTTTAAAATATAATCTATTGATAGAGGCATTTTAACATAAAAAAAATATTAATATTGTTATTGTGCTGCAATTGAACTGCATTTTATTATATACTCTAAGATTCCTTTTAAACTGTTGTAATTTATATTTATCAAAATAGTAAACAGTATAATATAAAAAACATAAAACCACAATGGTAAGGTATTTTATATGACTTATACTAACAAAGTGGATTTGTATCATTTTAGAAGAGAAGAAACTTCTTTAAAATGTGCCTCTCTTAGTACCTTATCAAATTTAAAATGATTCTACTCATGCCACCTTCAAAGAATTTTCTTGAAATTAGCCGATGACAATTCTAGGCAGGTGATCTTATAGCTAACTGTAGAGAGGTTCCAATGTTAAGATACTAAAATGTTTTCGCTTGATTTTATTATGTAATGTTATAAAAATTTATATGCAAAATAAAATGATATTTTATATCCAACAAATCTTTTAATAGTAAATAAAAGTAGCAAGATATAATATATTTTCTCATAAAGTGTAAAATCAAGTTTGTTGTATATGTTCATTTTTTTAGTTGAATTAATTGACATTTTTATATACAATTAGTGAATTCAACAGTGTTAAGATGAAAATTTATCACTACAAATGCTTTTTTTATACACAATTGAGTTTTTCACATTATTCAAAACCAATGAAAGTATCAAACAAAAATATATTTATTATCATTTGATAAACAAATACATTAAAAAGGTTTAAATATAAATGATTATCTAACCTTATCAGTTATTAGACTGGATCAAATGGTCTTAAGTGACCATCATTGCACTTATGCCAATTTTAAGTTTTCACTTTAAAGGAAGTAAAGTAGTTTAGTTTTGTCTTGTATTGTATTGACAGAACGCCCGACATGCGCAGTTGCGTCGGACCCTCGATTTTAATATTGCATCTCTAAATGATCATTTGATCTCTATTTGAGATTTTGCATTTCAATTTGATTACTTTCCGATTTTTTTTCTTCAATTATATTATATTTATTAAAGTAAAGATTACAACTTATATTTTCAGCTGAATAAATAAATAATCCATGTACATTATTCGAGGTCGTTTTATATTATACTTATAAAAAAAAATATTCACCTATTTTTAGTGAACGGTAGGAATATTTAGAATAAACTAAAGACAATGGTGAAATATTAATACTTTACTATATAAAAAAATGGGTAAAAAATATATTTCTGTGTTGCAATATGCAATTTCTCGTTTGTTTCAGGCGACGCAGACGACATACCCGGCATCGGGCAGTACGATGATTTCCACACGATCGATTGGCAAAGGGACATAGCCCGCGATCGCATGCGACATAGGCACATTGTGAAGAAACGACAAGATTCTATTTGGGATTTGATAAAAGTAATTATTTATTTATTTATTTCAGTACTTTTAAGTGACGATTTTAGTGTTACCAATATATGTAATTATTTATTAAGAAAAAATTGGTGCTGTCATTACATGGTTAGTTGTATTTTCATATTGTTTACCTGTTTATGTATTATTTTTCTGTATAAGTGTAAATCATTGTGGAATAACTTTTATCTTACGGTTTTCCTTTATATCGACTAAAAATATTACGATAGTTCATCGAATGTTGAGTCAATGCGTCCAAGTTGAAGGGAACGCATTCGCAAGTGATAACCACTTACCATCAGATTGGTCTTCTCCGCTTTTGCCTCTTTTCTTAATAGAAAACTTTAAAGTGAAACGATTTAAAGTATTATATACGAGTATATAGTGTTCATAGTCAACGGCATATTTTTGAATTTAAATTAATTAAATAATGTGTTTTTAAAGTTTATTAATTGCATTTTCTCAAAGCTTAAGCTTTGAGATATAGATAAGTTGATTTTGATAAAATGAGCTGAAATTTTAAATATCTTCCTAATATTCCCTCTTCCTACACTACTAAATACTAGTGACACCTAATTTTTTTTCATTTCGCTGTGTCCCGTATATAGCAGCGAAGACAGAGGGAACCTAATATTAAAACACTCCTCTCGCGCACCGTCCAATTTTCAGAAATTGCTTATTAAGTTAGTGGAGGCAGGACTATTTCAAAATTCACAGATTCAGCATGTTCCCAAAAAATTGTGATAATCATAGATCAATATGTCTTAAAATAATATTCTCAATCCTCTCTACTTACCTAAATATAAAAAAAATGCCAATAAAAGGTTATTATAAGCTGGTCTTCGTCACCCAGGGTGCCCACGACGCGTGGTCGGGATGGGTGTGCGTGCTGCTAGTAGGCGTCTGTACGGGAGTGGTCGCCGGCGTAATAGACATAGGCGCCTCGTGGATGACCGACCTCAAGTTCGGCATATGCCCGCAGGCGTTCTGGTTCAACCGGGAACAGTGCTGCTGGTCCAACGACGAAATAACCTTCGACCACGGGAATTGCTCGCAAGTATGTGTTTATGTTTATAATGATATTTAATTTTAAATGTAAAATTCTTTTTTTTATTCAAATTCTAAACTTAGTTAAGTATATGCATCAACAATTTCAATGGAAAATACAATCTACAAAATCTCTTAAAATAAGTTTAACGTACATATAATATGAGATTTAAACAAATTTTAAATATTTTTTTTTATTTAAAATTTGTTTAAATCTCATATTATATGTACGTATTATAACAAATTAGATTTAGTAGCAGTTTGAAAGCCAGTCGTGGCGCAGGAGCACAAAGTGTGACTGTAAAGGGTTTGGTTGTGGGTTCGGTCCCCACTCGAGGAAATGAAATATTTATATAAATTTATATTTCCGTTTCTTCGCTCTGCCGCCACTTAACACACCTCTGCCTACCCTGCTGCGTGTGGGATACAGCGTGAAGCGATTTTTTTTATTTATTTTAGTAGTTTATTTATTTTTAATTTAAGTACCAATCGACATTTATGAAATAATTAATTTTTTATGGTTAATATCTCTAAAATAAGAAAAATGGTTGGTTATCGACAGTGGATGACCTGGCCGCAATTATTCGGCGAGTCTCGCGACGGCCCCGGAGCGTACATAATCAGCTACCTGTTCTATATCATTTGGGCCCTCCTGTTCGCCGCCCTGTCCGCGTCGCTCGTCAGAATGTTCGCGCCGTACGCGTGTGGGTCAGGTAAGTCTGTGTTTCTTATTTTTTTAATAGTTATGGGTAAAGATGCCCATTGTGGTACAATGAGACAGCGTCTTATAGCAAATGTGATGGTTGTGGATTTGATTCCTAAGACCCCTCACAGGAATCAAATCGACAACCATCACGAATAGATTATTTGCATTTTCAAGCTTCATGTCAGATTTTTTGATAATTTATCTGTCTGGTTACAAAAATCATAGCATTGAATTGAACCATTTACCACGCATTGTCTTTAAATATGTAAACATAACTTAAGAATGAATTGCCTTATCATTTTCTTTATGGGTTACTGTAAGAAATGTGTGAATATTAATTAAATAAAAAATCTTTTTAACACTTGTTAAGCCGATTAAAAAAGGTGATTTTGGTACCATACGGTCAAATTTTAAACATATAAAAACCCAAAAATATTGAGAATACAACGATTTTATTCAACATTACCTCAATTTTCCAGGTATCCCAGAAATCAAAACGATCCTCAGCGGGTTCATCATCCGCGGCTACCTCGGCAAGTGGACTCTAATCATCAAAGTCGTAGGCCTCATACTGTCCGTGTCGTCCGGCCTGTCTCTGGGCAAGGAAGGCCCCATGGTACACATTGCTAGTTGCTTGGGTAAGTCAGTTTATAGTTTGACTTAAAATTAGTTAAGATGTTACAATATAGGATTTAAATTTATATGGATTTCAAAATGTTACTTTAGGTGCTAGTTACTTGAAAAAACCATTTATTACACATATTGGTACATCTTTTTAAAACGGATAAAAAGGGGATTATAGTGTATTATAACATTACACTATGTTCTGTATAAGTTCTTTCAGATCTTAATCTATACTACTTAATAATATAATATATTATATTATATAACAGGTAACATTCTATCCTACTTATTCCCAAAATATGGAAGGAATGAGGCTAAAAAACGTGAGATCCTCTCCGCGGCAGCTGCTGCTGGAGTGTCTGTTGCTTTCGGAGCACCCATTGGCGGCGTACTCTTCAGTCTTGAAGAGGTATGAAAGTATACTATACTATGTATAATATGTAAAAAATAATATTTGCTAATCGTGATATCAAGAATTCTAAAGTAACGTAGAATATCTATATATTTTATACAGAGAATTTTTGTCATCACCACTTTAAATGAAACCACAGTTTTTAAGCCTAATATTTGACACATCTGATTACAAGAAAGGATATTAATATTATATCAAATTGTAGAGTCATAAAATATTAATAACAACATCATTTAGTTTCAATAAAGTATCGAATATAAATAAAGAAGTGTGAAAGACTTCTTTTGTCCAATACTCATATTTTTAGCAAAAAAAATCTTAACTGATACACAAACTCAAAATACTTGTAAAATAAAAAAAAAACAAGCCAGTAATAATTTTTATATTTTTTTTCAGGTGTCCTACTATTTTCCGTTGAAGACACTATGGCGATCGTTCTTCTGCGCTCTAATAGCTGCTTTCATACTCCGCTCCATAAATCCTTTTGGCAATGAGCATTCAGTATTGTTCTTTGTGGAATATAATAAACCTTGGATTTTCTTCGAACTTATACCATTTTTGGGTTTGGGCATTATTGGTGTAAGTATTCTATTTTTTTTTATATTACAATTAGATATTTTCTTTAATTCATTTCTATATAGGAGTTCGTGAGATTAGAGTGTTCAACCAAACCAATTTTATAGCTTCTAATCTATCGAAATATATTTTATTTGAATTAAAACTGTGTTTTGATAACAATTGGGAAAACTTGTAGAAGGCACATATATATAATTTACATAGATTTTATTATTACAACCTCTATTATTAACAGTGCGATATAAAACTTAATACATTTGAATGAAATTGGAGAATGGAACGTCTTAACTTAATGTGGTCTCTGGCTGCCCTGCCATATGCAGGGTACAAAAATTAAATACTCAAAGTTTTTCGTTTCCACAGGGCTGTATAGCAACGATATTCATAAAAGCAAACATATACTGGTGTAGATATCGTAAATATTCCAAGCTGGGACAATATCCAGTGACAGAAGTACTAGTGGTGACCCTGGTGACCGCCATCATAGCGTATCCCAACCCTTACACAAGAATGAATACGAGTCAATTGATCTATTTACTGTTCAATCAATGTGGGATATCCAATTCTGATCCGCTGTGGTGAGTTTTCTTTTTGTTTTTTTCGAAAAATATAATAAATTAGTGAGCGCGGCGTTGATGTCCGCCACCCAACACGCAGTGCCTCGAGATTTTAGCAGAACGCGGTGTTTTTTTCTTTCTTTGACTTATTTCTTCTCTCTGCCATCCTTGCTCTATGAAGGATAGAGCATGAATCTGAAAACAAAAAAAAATCTGCTTAAATTAATTTTAATGTCATATTTTTTGTATAGATCGGAAAGATAAAAAAATCTTTTAATATTATATAATATTTTCTTCTCAGTGAAATTAAGGTAAGAATATTTACAAAATGTTGATATTCTTAAATGAAATGAAACTTACAACTATAACTATAAATAGTTAACATCTTGAATTTATAAATAAATATTACAAAAAACGCTATCATCATTATTGACTGACTGGCTGACAGACATTGCCTCTGATTGTAAACTCACTCAAGGTAATGAATTATTTTTATTTTCTGGTACTGGCAACAAAACAAAGTACGGCGTTGAGTTCTGCCACTCAACACACAAAGTGTCAAAAATTTGACGGAGTGTAGGGAACGAAGTGTCTCAAATCTAGGTTCCTACCTACTCAGTTATATGCGAGATACAGCACGCAGCTAAAAGAAAATATAAGAATAATATTTTCCACAGTGACTACAACCGTAACTTCACACACGTGAATTCAGCAATAGAGAAAGCGCCGGCCGGTCCTGAGGTATACCATGCAATATGGCTGCTACTCCTGGCTCTGGTATTAAAACTGGTCATGACGGTGTTTACATTCGGTATTAAAGTACCATGTGGTCTGTTCATACCGAGTCTGGCCCTGGGTGCTATTGCTGGAAGGATTGTTGGGATCGGTAAGTCTTACAAGACAATATAAGTGTGAAATAAGTACTAATTTTACTAATCTTGACCCTGATTAAAATTAGTCTTGATGGGGTTCACTTTTGGTATTAGTTACACCGATCCTAGCCTTTGATGCTTCTAGTGGATGGATGCATGTATATATAATATTAGCGTATTATATTACATTAGGACCGAAAATGAGGCCAAAGTGTGCCTGTAAACGCACCGGTTCGATCCCGACTAGAGGAAATGAAATATTTAAATTTATATTTTGTTTTCTTAGCTCTGGGGTCAAGGCAAAGCAAGGCGTTAAGTTCCGCAACTCAACACGCAATTTAATCCGGAATTCGGCAGAAATTGGGTCTTAATACTAGGTTTCCGCTGCAACAGGGTAGTGTTGTGTGAGGGATACAGCGTGAAGCTGATGTAATTTTTACATGTGATGATATAGAAAAGGTTGTTTTCATTGTGCTTATCCACCAAAACGAGAAACAATGAAATACCCCTAAAAGATCAAAGATTCGCCAATATGGACTTATGGGCGAAACATCGAGCAGAACAACCGTATTGTATGTAAATAAACAAATCATGCATTCAGTATGCATGATTTATTTATTCATATACGCCCCTGCGCCATTCGTGGCGCAGGGGCACAAAGTGTGACTGTAAAACCGGCTGGTTGTGGGTTCGATCCTCACTCGAGATGAAATATTTACTTAAATTTATATTTCCATTTCTTCGCTCTGGTGTCGATGACAAGCGCGGCGTTGAGTTCTGCCACTCAACACGCAATGCCTCCAGATTCGAGAAAGTGGGGAACGGAGTGTCTTAACACTAAGTTCCCTCTACCTACCCTGCAGTGTGCGTATTGTATATCATATTTAAATATTACTAATTCCATTCCAGGTGTAGAACAACTGGCCTTCACTTATCCCAAGATATGGCTGTTCTCCGGGGAATGCTCGACGGGCGACGACTGTATCACACCGGGTCTATACGCTATGGTCGGAGCTGCGGCGGTACTTGGCGGAGTTACAAGGATGACTGGTGTGTTGTCTTTGTCATTATTACTTGTCTTTGTTTGATTTTTTTTTCAGCCAGCGCTTTCTGTTGGCAATACGTTCTATTTTTGAATATTTTTTTTATATATTTGTTTTGGACATTGTGGTCAGTGCTTTTTGTTAAAATATTTAGATTTATATATACACACGAACATTCTTTAATAATGATTTTATTTAGTTTAAATTTTGTTCCTTTTTGTAGATGTTCTATTAAT